>JAJOZX010018077.1:0-62742 GCA_023014485.1 Bathynomus jamesi
GTGACAAATTTCTGTTATGCTTTCTGCAATATTCAATCAAAGGAAACCAGGTCTCTCCCAAAAAGTGGGCACTCAATAAGAAGATGTTGTAATGTCATTGGGATTTGGCAGGGGGTACAAAAGGTTCTACGATTGTTAGAAACATAATACAATTTCGTCACGTCGTGACAGTCCCTTGGGGGTTGGATATACATTAGCTACTTTAACTAGGGTCCCATCTCTTATATTAAAGTATCGCTCCCAGTGATTCTGCCACAGTGAGTAAAGGGTCTTCCTTATTTTGGTTCTAATTTGTGAAAAAGTTACTAAAGTCTCATACTCTGTGCCACAGATATATGCATTTCTTGCAATCTCATCAGCATATTCGATTCCCACCATCCTTTTTTGACCAGAAATCCAAATAAAATGAACCTCTGTTGGACCAAGAGATGTAAGAGGTGTATTATTTGATACGGATGGAAGTTCTTGACAGAGGTATTACATATATCTGAGAGAGAAGCTAGTGAATCACTGCAGATGATGATTTTATTAGTATTGGAATGAACTGCCTGAATATACAGTGAGCCCTGTAAATGGCAAAAAGTTCAGCATCAAATATGGGTGTGCCATTAGACAGAACAAAAGAAAAGTCCCTTTCTGCAATGCAAAAACCTGCCTTGCCTGAACCTGTGGGATCCACTGAGCCATCCGTGTATATTACAGTAGCAGGGATACAGAAAAAGGAATTCGTTTTTCTGTATCCACCCGAAGAGGATGCCATTGGGCATCGAAACTGTTGTGGAAATAAACTCTGTCTATTAGAGTGGGTTTTTATTATGGTAAAGTTCTTTAACTCCTTGTAAATCTCTTTCTATATATATATATTTAAGGGATTCCAAAAAACCTTAGCCCCCTCTTTGCAGCTTAAATGTTTACTTATATCGAAATAGTTTTTAGTGATTATAAAAATATATAAAATTCTTTATTTATTGCAGGTATTAAAATTACTCTAGCTGATAAAGTGATAATATAATGGCTTCTCAATTAATTGGTGATTCGGAGAGGCAACGTGTGATAGATCGCATACGAGCAATAACATTTCGGGAAGCTCGTGATGCTGGAGCCACCTTTGTAACACGTTCATGGGTTGCCAAAAAGTTGTGAAGAAGTGAGGACTTCGTCAAAAGAAATTGGAATAAAACTTTGGATAAATGTGAAATGGATACAACCAAATCTGGGTGCCCAAATTTGCCACTCTCTCAGGAAACAAAGGACATCATTGAAAGCGGTACGCGTAATCGGAAAAACAGCTGTGCTAAACTTTCTAGAGAGATCGAAGTGTTGAGAGGAAAGATCGTTAGTGGTGAGATCATTCGACTGTACCGTCATAGGCAAGGTTTAAAACCTTGGCATGAACTTCCAAAGCCAAGAAAAACTCAACTTAATATCGATGACAAAATGTGGTTTGCCCATTATCTTGAAGATTGGGATGTGGATGATTTCATGCATTTAGATGTCTCCGATGAATTTTTTGTTTACGTAACACGTCGGCCTAACTACCAAAATGATCGAGTGTGTGCCACAACACCAGATGAAATCGATGACAATGAACATTATCGCGAATTATTAAAAAGTCCAGACTGTGTTGGTGTGTTTGTTTTGTTCACTGCAAAGAAGTTCATGTGGGTGCTGAAGCCAAATGGTCAGAGTTGGGATGGACAGTATTTTCGTGATATTATTCTATCCCAGCATGTCATTCCTTTTCTAAGAAACCCATACAATGTTATGGATGTCGATCAGGTCACACTTCTGCACGATAAGGCTCCCTGCTTTAAGGCATTAGCCACTCAACAGTTGTTGCGAAACCATGAGATCGATTTCTTTGGAAATGAAGAATGGCCAGGAAATTCTCCTGACCTGAACGTCTGTGAACACATTGGACCAGTTATAAAGGACAAGGTTGAATGTCTCTTGTTTCAAGAATCTGCAGCAAATCGATTTTCGAAGGATACAATGACGCAACACATTGAAACTGTTTTAGCAAATTTGCGTAACGATCAAGATCTATTCAGGTCACTTTTGGCAAGCTACCCAAAGCGAATTCAGGCTGTTTTGGAAGCCAATGGCGGGAACACCAAGTTTTAATTGTTTCTCATTAAATGCAGGATTAAATTCTCTTTTGTAAGGTATGTTTAGTTTTACTGTACCTTTAATGGTTTAGGCCATGGGCTGGGGGGGGAAAGGTTTATTGGAGCTCCGTATATGTACTCTGCATGTGTTTTTGATGAAAAACAAACGGGTTTTTATTAAAAAAGATTCAGAAAAATGTATGAACTAATCAAATTAATTTTAAATTATCCTTTCTCCTTAAAGGTCCGATGAGGAACTGACTCGTGATATAGCTACTTTTCGTGATAGCATTGAAGAAACGCATGTCGTGGACCTGTATACGGAGGTGGAAGTTTTTCCGCCCAGTCAACCCAGCGAATGCCGCATCATCAACGAAATAATGTAAACTTTTTCCTTTTCTTGTGTTTCGGGTAAGAGCGTTTTTCGTTTTTCATGTGTTTCGGGTAAGAAGATGCAGTGTATTTTCATCAATTTACTAAATGATGGAAATTATGTTTTATAAAATAGTATATTTAGTTACAGAATTAGTTTCCATTACATTTTAAATAAGCTACAGAATACACAAACTAATATTATTGGAGACAATATTGATACAATTACTCAAGTTACAATTTATATACACGTAAAAGTTTACACAATACATCGAGTGCGCACAAATGGAACCCTTTTTTTATCTGTCTGCATACCATTTCATCATTCCGCTCTGTGTGACACGGGTCGAATAATTTTAAAATATGTATAAATTCCTTTCCACGTGACATGTGCCAGAGAAATGAAAAGCAATACATGCGAAATACGTTACTAAAGTATCCCTGGAATCTGTAAGGATTCCAGACAATTTAGGGAATCTGTAGCTGTTCGAGATAATTTACAATAATAACGTCATTCCATGGATCAGTCCCGAGTGAATTAAAATAGTACAGGCGATCCCTATTTTTAAAGTAGATAGCTATCCAATGAATCCCTTCACCACCAATAATATCCGTGTTTACAATAAGTCAGCCGTATTTTCTCGTAGTTAGCAATTTCAATGTTTCATTCTTTGCAAACTCACCGATATATTTGCAGCGCGTGATTCGTTCACTATTCATTACTCTCTGAAGTGTATCCGCGTCCATTTTAAAACTCAGTGAAAACGTCCCCAAATCTGTCAATTTCTATTAGAGCTTGTGATTCGAGGTATACTAGTACACTAATAGAGGCGTCTATCGGCTTGGCGAATTCGAGTCTGACTGAGATGTTTCCACTCTGTTGTGGACTTAAGTGTGGATTTGCAATAGCAGATAAGTCAGGTGTGACGTCAAACGGGTAAAGGTTAAATTGATCGACGAATTGTTTCTGCGTTATCCAATCCCAAGCTCATCATAAGCACCTGCAATATGGGCCAGATTACTATAAGCCCTCAAGCAAAGCGGGAACACAGTGTCTGATGAATAATCCGTATCCATTGCCCCGCCCAGAGCAACGCCTTTGACGTATAGAGTTATATTTTTAGGGCCGAAATTCTCGAATTTAAAAGCGTTCTTTTAAATTTTCTATTCACCGAAGCGTGTTCCTGCAGTCCAATTAATAACCTTTTAGGTAGAATTCCAAGGGCCACGTTTTCTATCTGTTTCGAGGCCAACCCTGCTGGCACCGTGTATAGTTTCGTTTGTACTCTGTTAATTGGGTATTTTACTGTGGCATGTAGTAAATTTTTCTCAATTTCTATTTGTTTAGGCGAACTTAATTTCACACTGCGTACGCGAGGGTGTTTCCATAAGATGAATCACAACGGGCCTTGCACTCTCTTCTTGATCAGCCCCCAGATTTAAACAGATCTCAGGATTCGTGCGGGTGAGCTATATTTTCATATCAACCCCATTCACAAGCAACTTCTCCTGGAATGTGAAGTCTGTATGAGGGCGTTCAAAACATTCATATATCTTCTTTTTAGAATTTGTAAATTTGTCCTTTATACTACTGACGTCTTTAGTCTGATAATAGCCCTCGGCAGTTAAAAAGGTACCCTTCGCTTCTTTGGAAAATTTCAGCAGATTTTCCAGATAGGCTCGTAGATGATAGTACCCCGTTCCTGCCGAGATGTTGACCTGATTTAAATATACATCACACTGGTTGAATATGGAGTACAGAAAGTTTGTTTCAGGATATACAGCATATTTGTCATCGCAGTCCGTTCCATCAGAATGGGTTATAGTAGTTTAGCGTACATGTGCACACAGCTTGGATCCAAAAAGTAAGGGCCTGAGCTGGGCATCACGAATTCTATAGGAGCACTCGAGAAATTAATTGTGTTTAACGGATTAATTGTAATAAAGTCACTGTGCTCAATAGAAACTTGAGTTGGGGCCTGTCAAAGAGGGACAGCTCCGATTTACAACATTGTGAACTACACGGATAGATGAAGCGTGCCATGACGAGTCAGAAATAGTACTGCCTCTCTCGACAAGTAGTAAACAGCCTATGATTCGTGAGAGGAATGTCCTTAGCTTACATCAGTTAAAAAATGGTCAACCATAGGTTTCAGTCGCTTAGAACACCTCTTTATTTTTAATGTCCTTTTACGTTTAATGCCACGTGCTGGTAATCCCTTCCTCCGGACAGCCCTCTACTTCTTCCCACCACCACGCATTTTTCTCTTTGCATCTTTGATGATTTCGTCCTGTGTACGCTTTAAGTGGTTTTTTTAGAGCTTCTTTAAGTTTAGCCCCAGCCATTATATCTTCTGCTGTGTTAAGACCTGATTGCGGCGCTTTCCTCCCGAGGTATCTGGCGCCTCTCTTCAGCAAGGGGACAACCGTGCTAGTGTGAGTGAAAAAATGGACCGAAGCCCACTCCCACGCTGCTATCTCACACCTCGATAGACTGTGAAAGGCTTTCGTTCCATTATAACTGAGTGCGTCGAAAGTGCAGCTTCACTGTTAAGTTCCCATCACCGAATGGGAAACTTTTTCCTTCAATCGTTCTTATATATATTGAAATATTGGTTAATAGATAAGTTGCGACATTCATATAGTGAGGTTTGTCATTTGTAATGCTCAAGCTCTTTTCTCTATGGTGGGGGATGTGAACAATGCGCAGCAGGCGTGCCTGGGTATCCCCAACAAACTGGTGCTCCGCTATATTGCTGTAAATATAGCACATGTCTAGAGGTTTATAGCCATCACTCAATTTCTCCAATTCCAACTGATACATTAGGCTGGACAAGTCATGTTGTGTTTCGTGAAAGGTATCTCTTTGGGATGGCAGCTCCATATCAGCCATCGGTTATAATTTTGAACAGTCCTTTGTCTTTAACCTCTTAACGCCTGAAGATTTTGTAGGGTTAAGTTATGAATGCGTGTATTGGAAACGGTACAAATTCGACCCAGTCGTCCAAAAGAGGTTAATACTTCTGTTAGCCTGTGATTTTAGTATCAGAGTATATGCATGGGGATCTTTGTTTACGATTTCGTATACTAAATCACCCGTAAGATTTGAGCTTTCTAAACTTACGTTTAAGTCTCTCACAACATCCTCGACCGCACCATAACGACCCGGACCTAGTGTTACAACTTTAGTGTAATACTTTGCAAACCCACTCAGGACGGTACGCATAGTTTCATCCCGAGTTACCCAGGCTTTTTCACACTCATCACAGTCTCTAAGAACCGTAAAAACGGGTTCTTTATAAACAAAACTTAAAAAATGATGTCCAACTGAATTTCGCATATTCCAACCTCATACGTATCACGACCCAATTCAATGGGTCCATGGAGTTCTGCTACAAAGTTGGCCAGGGTGTTGTTAGGATGTACAGACAGAAAAGAAGAGAAGGGGAGTGTCACGTAGAAATGGTTAGGCGCCATGTTGCATACTATTTAAGCTTCATTACTGCATCAGTTTTTATATAGGTGTTGAAGCTTTATGGTACGTTGAACTCTTTCAGCTAAAGAGGCCTTATGTATAGAATTGCTAGTGTAGTAACTGATATTAAACTCTGACAACATGTTCTGAAAAGCGCGATCTATAAATTCTTTCCCCATATCAGTACAAAAATAGCCAGGAAACCTGTTTTCTTTCAACATCAACGTTTTGGTGGCTTTAGCAACTGTTTCAGGCGATTTATTTTTCAGAGGAATTAGCCATAGATATCTAGAGAATACATCTATTATGAATAGGATGTTGCGGTACCCATCATTATAGAGTGAATATCTTTGCATGTCTGTTGAATCCGTTTGCCAGATATAATCAATCGAGGCCGCGGTTGTTTTGGCTGTTTTAAACCTTTTTTCACCGGCTTAAGAAGTGTATAAGGTCCTGCCCCCGCAAAAACCTCTCAACATCTTTTTTCCCTACTTCATCATTGCAAACATTTCAGTACAGACTATCAACGCCTCCGTATGAGGATGGGCTAGAAGTGTCATAATAACGTTTCCTTAATATGTTAGCCATTTGCGTATTTTAAAGGCACGTGGGGAAGGTTGGTCGTTGTTGTTTGGTCTCTTCTTTCTCCTCTTCAGAGATGCTACCGCTGGGAGTGATGGCGTTCTCAGTTGTGACACCACATGCGTGGCATGCTCGAAATCTTTTAACCGTTTCAGATTTCCTATTATTGTTTTAGGGACATTTATTTGTTGTCGTCTTGCTTTAATATGCTTCCATAGGCCTGTTCAAAAATCAACTTTTTCTTATTTTCATAGTTTCTGTACATTTTCCCATGCTTTTTGACCTGAGAAAGCCGAAAATCACAACTATTTTGACCTAGGATGTTGGGAAGCATTGCCGCATGGAGCTTTAAATTTTCTGCCTTGAAATCGGCCAAAGCGCCAATTCCGATGTCCCTTGAATTATGTTTTGCACTTTAACTTTTGATCTAAACAAGATAGAGCAACAAATTAGGTATCAAATGAAAGAGCATAAAATTAATAAATAACAATAATAATAATAATAATAATAATAATAAATAAATAATAATTAATAATAATAATAATAATAATAATAATTATCTATCATTTTTCAGGAAACAACAGAAACTCAATCAGAATCTAGAAAACCATCTACAAGTTACAACTTCACAATGGCATTAAGCAAGGAGCTGAGGGAGCTCCGTGGGCGCACAGTTGATATCTCAGAACCTCCACGTACTGTCCACAGGCAGGTGTCAACTGGGCCATCTACCAGATCTCTCACTGAAACTTTCCTGGTTGGATACCCTTCAGCTTTTATCAGTGGTTCCCAGCTTCCCACCAACAGACAGGCGTTCCAGTATTTCCTTAATCTTCAGAATTTACCGGAAAATGCAGGGAGGCCCATGGTTCAAGACCTTGCATATGAAACAGTTGAATCTATCATCCCATTCTGGCAGATGGCTAGGATCAAGACAATGACCAAGTACAACGCAATGAAGCTCTTCATGAAACTACATGAGAAACATTGTGCTCTGGTGAAAAGCAAAGGAAGAGCAAGTAACCCTGGAGGAAAAAGAGGAGCATTTGTGCTGGAATTAGACAGCCTGTTCGATATAGGAGCTCCAGATGCAATCCAGGAAATACAGAACAACAGACTGTTATCCAGAGAGAAGAAAGATGAGGATATCAGGTTCTACGAAGACCAAAAGACTGAGAGGAAAGGTCATATGTCTGGTCATGACAAGATTTTTGAGACAAGATCCCTGCAGCAAGCAGCGAGGAATGAAAGACTGCAGCATAGACAAGAACAAGGTAAAACTAATTACTTTGAACGTTACAAAAAGTTTTAAGTTTTACTCCATTGCGATATTTAGCAAGTAACCCTGGAGGAAAAAGAGGAGCATTTGTGCTGGAATTAGACAGCCTGTTCGATATAGGAGCTCCAGATGCAATCCAGGAAATACAGAACAACAGACTGTTATCCAGAGAGAAGAAAGATGAGGATATCAGGTTCTACGAAGACCAAAAGACTGAGAGGAAAGGTCATATGTCTGGTCATGACAAGATTTTTGAGACAAGATCCCTGCAGCAAGCAGCGAGGAATGAAAGACTGCAGCATAGACAAGAACAAGGTAAAACTAATTACTTTGAACGTTACAAAAAGTTTTAAGTTTTACTCCATTGCGATATTTAGCATGTACTTAACAATTACTGTATTAACATGTTGTACTATTTTACAGCTGCAGCAGAACAAGAGGCAGTTGTTCATGTGGATGACATTACCTGGGGTGACTCAACTGACAACGACGCTAACACAGAAGACATGGATTACCATCAGCCTCGTCCTGGATGTTCTCACCATCAAGACTGTGACTAGTGTGACTTTGACGTTTCCAAAGAAGGTCATGGAATGTGATGTCATCTGCAATACAGCTGATCGTCTTGGTTTATCAGACAATCAAGTTACTGCCATGGTTTCTGCCACCTTGAAAACTGGAGGGGCTGATCTGGATAACTTCGTCATCTCAACCTCAACAACACGTCGCAACAGAATACTGTCCAGGTATAATATCAGCCAGAGTCACATGTCCAAGTTTTGTGAAAAACCCCCACAGTACGCTGCCTTACACTGGGATGGAAAGTTGCTCAAAGATGTCTTGGGCAGTGAACCTGGAAGTACCTCAGAGACTTTAGCTGTGCTAGTGTCTGGTCCACCTTCATACACTGAAGGAAAGTTATTGGGAGTACCTGTCATCGACAATTCTTCTGGCACAGCTCAGGCTGAGGCTTCAATGGATTTACTGGAGACATGGGAACTTACGGATAATGTTACTGCCCTTGTTTTTGACACTACATCCAGTAACAGTGGAGTTCACAGAGGAGCTGCCAAACTGCTAGAGAAAATGCTGAACAAAAAGGTGTTTTATCTGGCCTGTCGACATCACATCCTGGAAATCCTAGTAGGAGCAGTTTGGGAGAAGCTGTTTGGGAAGGTGAATGGGCCAGATAATCCCTGGTTTGAGCATCTGAAGGATGTTTAGACGGACTTGTCCAAGGAAAACCAAAAGATGCTGGCTATCAACAGCAAATGGCTGAAGGAAAAGAAGAAGAACAGTGAAGAAATACTCCAAGACATTCTAACAGCAGAAAGGCTTCCAAGAGCCGACTACAGGGAAATGGCTGAACTGACAGTCATTGTTCTTGGAGGAACGCCTCCTCGAGGTATTCACTGGAGTCGACCAGGCGCCATTCATCAGGCCAGATGGATGGCCAGAAACCTGTACTCCATGAAAATGCTGATGTTTGCAGATCAACTTGAGTACGACGAAGACACTGTATCAAAGCTGGAAAGACTCAACACCTTCCTTGCGCTGTTCTACACTTCTGTATGGATGATGTCAATGTCTGCTGCATATACTCCCGTGAATGATCTAAGTCTAATCCAGGACATGTTGAAGTACAAGAAAACTGACCCAGAGCTTGCTGATGCAGTACTTAATAAGATGGAAAACCACAAATGGTACCTGACGCAGGAAGTCGTGCCATTTGCCCTGTTCAGCAGTAGATTGAGTGACACATTGAAGCACGACATTGCTGCCCAGTTACATGCCACTGAGAAGCCAGACAGCTTCAGAACAGGAAAGCCTCTATTCCAGAGAGTCACAGCTAAGACCACCCTGGTTGATCTCATTGGCCCAGAATCACATTTCCTGCTGGACACACTGAACATTGGATCCGAGTGGCTTCTGGAACCTGTCACGTCTTGGCCACAGAATGAGGACTACAGAAAAGCGTTGGACTATGTTAAGAATCTGAAAGCGGTGAATGACATTGCTGAACGTAGTGTCAAGATGATGAGCGACTTTGCAAATGTCATAACAACAGATGCCAAGCAAAGGGACTATCTCCTTCAAGCTGTGGAGTTCAACAGACGCCGCTTTGACAGCTTCAAGAAACAAACTCTCGACAACTGACTGTGTAAATGTCATTATGAAATTAATCATCATGTAATGCTTTCACTTCTTGATCGATTAGACTTGTGACAAAATGTTAATCTCAAATTTGTGTCATGAATAAGGCGCCTTGTCTGCCTTGAGTGTGAGAAAACGAATTTTGTGATATTTCTGAAATCTTTGTATGTACCAATGTGCCATTTCTTGTTCCAAGACTATCATAATTGTATAAGTTAGAAAGAGGATTAAAAACACTTTAATTTGGTGCCTATTTTGTTGCTCTATCTTGTTTAGATAAAAAGTTATAGTGCAAAACATGATTCAAGGGACCCCGGAACTGGTGCTTTTGGCCGATTTCAAGGCAGAAAACTTAAAGCTCCATGCGGCAATGCTTCCCAACAACCTAGGTCAAAATGGTTGTGATTTTCGGCCTTTTCAGGTCAAAAAGCATGGGAAAAAGTACAGAAACCTATGAAAATAAGAAAAAGTTGATTTTTGAACAGGGCTAATGCTTCCATCCTGCTGGTAAGGGCCTATCCCACTTTCTCACCAGATCAGGGACGATGTCTACCATATTCAAGCCCTGTACCTTTGTTCCTTCCACAATGATCTCACCTGTATCGGTCCAGTGTATGTTGGGATCCCCCATTCAATAGATTATAAAGACTTAAACCTTTATTCCTCAATGTATGTGGGGGGCTGCTTTTTAATATATGTTCGATATGTTGTGGGGCCAGTCCGTTATTTTTGATTGGTCAGCTCTGACGTCGGGCCCAGGTTCTATGTCGCCATGTTCATCGTTGCTGTGCTGTGCCTAATAACCACGGGGATCTCTGTCGGATTCTTATAATTTTCATACTCGTGTAGAAATTTCTGCAGAGTTTCTTGGTATAAGATTCTTTTCTCATCAGGTGATTTTTCACTGTTTAATAGTGCTAACAATTCGCTTTCCATTCTTTTAAGCCTGCTTTTACGGGGTTCTAGAATCGTGTCTGGACTCTTTGAACTTTGTAGTGAAGCATACACCTCGTGTGGAATCACTACCGCTTTCTTCATTATATTAATCTAGTCAGTAAAGGCCCCAAAACTGAAAATAAGATGGAAGGAATGACCCCACTCTTTGTACAATAATTCCTTTTTTCTTCCCCACAATTTGACTTTTACGAGCAAGTGAACGTATTATGTTTTTGTAACGGCGTCGGCGAGCCTTCTGAGGGGTTTCGTTGATACATTGCAATTTATGCAATTTATGCATTGCAATTTATGCATTTTAAAAAGTCGGAGTCGATATTTTTAGCAAACATCTGCTACATTGCCCTGGGCAGTCGATGACAGATTTTTATTAATTCATGGTATTTCTTTAGCCTCTTTGCCACTCTGGAATATACAACGTTTCAGGCTCGTTTGGGAATATATTCGTTCTTAGAAGCACCCTAAACGTGTTTCGCGGATGAAGGTCACAAAGCAAATATCCGTAACGTTGACTTATAGCTTCTTTATAAACTTCCAAAAACTCCTTACGCCGATTCGGGAATATTTGATTGGCTAATACCCCAATTTGTGGTACGTCTCTACTTTGCGCGAATAAGACTAGATATTGTGTATTTAACGACACATCGCGCATGTATCTATTTTTGAAAAATAGATTTTGATTGATAAAGAACACGCTTATGTGAAGATGGTGGGAGAACACTGTAAATGTCTCGGCAAACGTTTTATCCATTTCTAACATGAGATCAACAATTACTGTATGTTCATTTCACTTTAACGAATTAACGTCATATACGTTTACCGGAAAGTTCACCGCCATCAATTCACCGCGGGAAAGTTCACCGCCATCAATTCACCGCGAGGTAAGTTCACCGCGAGGTAATTTCACCGCGAGGTAAGTTCACCGCGAAGTAATTTCACCGCAAGGTAAGTTCACCGTAAAATGAATAAAATTAAAAAGAATTTTTTAACTTAACAAGAATTTAATATAGGGTTTAGCAACACTATTTAAAAACATTAAAATATAATTAGGACAAAAATTAAAAAAGTATTTAATTTTTATTTAGCCACAAAATTTAAAAACAAATAATATATAATTAGGAAAAATATTTAACCACACTATTTAAAAACATTAAATATAATTAGGACAAAAATTAAAAAAGTTAGGTTAGGTTAGGTTAGGTTAGGTCCTAACCTAACCTAACTTTTTTAATTTAACTGTGTACTACGATATAGAAACATATACGATTACTGAAACCAAAAGGGTTATCCCACATCTACTTGTAAGACAGACTATCTGCGATGAGTGCACGGAAGTCGAGTGTGATGAGTAGAGACCGGAAGTTCAGGCAAAATGCCATAAATGCCTTTTTTTGCCTATTTTACTCATTTTTGGGTGAAAATGCTTTTTTTCGATATGAAGAGCCTAATTTGCCTATTCCACCTGTTTTGAATGAAGAGTTTCGTTTTTTTTTTACCAAATTATCACATTTAGCAACTTCTAATGATTAATTGGCAACTCCACTTCTCCAGATGTCGTACATATGGCAGCACTGCATATTTGTTTTCAGTCACTGTTTGTTTGCATGAGTGAGCACGTGTGATAATGTCTAAAGTTAAAGCATCTTCTTCTAAGAAACTAAATGATTATGTTCAGCAATTTGGGAGCAGTGTGTTCTCCACTGACGGCTCTATATTATTCTGTAAAGCTTGTGAAAAGGCAATAAATTCAGAGAAGAAATACTTCGTGATCCAAAATACTGTATAGAGACAGCTAAACACAAAAGTGCCGCTGACAAACGGAAGCTTGGAGGAGAGCAGTCATGCCTACTTACTAACTACGTTGCTGGCTCCAGCCGTAAGTCACAATTTTCAATGGACTTGTGCAAAGCATTTGTTGATGCTGGCAGTCCCTTGTGGAAACTAGAAAATCCGTCTCTGAGAAAATTCTTGGAGAAGTACACAAATGAACGCATTCCTAGCGAGTCGTCATTAAGAAAGACCTATGTAGAAGACATAGGTCCTTCACGAGTCCAGGTTTTCAAGGAAAAGGCATCGGGATTAGCACTGCCACCTCAGCCAGTACTGACAAGATGGGGAACTTGGATAAATGCCGCACTTTACTATTGTAAAAATTACAACACAGTACAGAGCATTGTAGAAAGTTTTGATGAAGAGGATGCATCTTCTATCAAGATTATAAAATCTCTCATGCAGAAGTCATTGCAAAATGATCTTGCATTCATTAATGCCAACTTTTCAAATTTACCACTTGCAATAACTTCACTGGAAGAAAGAAACCAAACCTTGGTAAATGCATTGGGCATTTTTATAAAACGTAGTTGAGGAAATTAATCAAGTTTCGGTGCCACAGGTAAAATTGTCCAGCAGAAGTGTGAAAAAGTAATTTCAGGTAATGCTGACCTAGCTCAAATCAAGAACATTGCAAAAGTCCTTGAAGGAGATGGTGATGTAGACGTTTCAAATCTAAACTCAGAAATTATAGCATGTTTTAAGTATGCACCAATCACATCAGTTGTTGTTGAAAGATCATTTTCCCTTCTTAAACACTTGCTAACTGATCGTAGACATAATCTAACGTTTGAAAATTTGGAAAAAATGCTTGTTGTAATGTGTAACCAATCAAATGAATAAAGCTGTACTTCATAGATTTATTTAGCATTATTTTATTAATGTATGGAGATGTCTTACCTATAGTTTTAGCTCATGTTATTTAATGAATTTCGATTTAAAAATAAATGCCTTTTTTTGCCTATTTCCATGTTTTATTCTGCCTTTTTGCCTGCCTATTTCACTGTTTTTTAGTGCCTGAACTTCCGGTCTTTAGTGATGAGTGTCACAAATGTGGTAAGTGGACAAACGTTCTTAAAACGATTGCACATGACAGTCCCGTGAAACTCTTTGTGTCCTATATTGTCAAGTTAGCGGACAAGTTAAAAAAAATGACTGTGTATATTCTTTCCCATAAAGGACAAAATTTGACACACAATTCCTTTATAAGGAGCTGCTTGAGTACGAGTCATCCGAGATATTTACAGGTGATCCCTTGAAAAGAGAAAACAAACTTATACAGATGCAAATAAGAGGTAATGTACAGTTTAAGGACACTTTATTATTCACACCTTGTAAATTAGCAAAGCTAACGAAGGTTATGGGCGTAGCAGCCGAAGTTTCGAAAGGGTATTTTCCTTACACATTCCTCACTAGCGAAACTTTAAATTACGTAGGACTACCTCCACCCAAACATTACTTTAACTATGAATGTATGAGTACAGGTGAACGTAAAGATTTTGACCGCTACTACAACAGCTTTCATGAATCTAATCCTTACAATATAGCTGCCGAATGTGAGCGTCATTGCGTGAATGATGTGCGCGTGCTTAGAGTATGTTTCCAGGCCTTTAGAAGGATGTACATAGACCGTTTCAAATGCGATCCGTTGCAAGTCGCAACCACGATCGCCTCATTGTGCTTTACGGTATTGAAGAACAATTTCATGCCTAAAGACACCTTAGCCGTCATTCACAGAAACAATCCCCACAGTTATGGGCACAAGGCTATTTACTGGCTCATAGACATACAGCAACAGACAGGTGTATACATAAAGCATGCCCGCAACACGGGGGAAGTACCCATTAAGGTTAATGGTCGTGTTTTTTGGGTCGATGGTCTAAGCGAAAACCGTGCCACTGGTGAGAAGACTGTGTTCTCTTTTAACGGCTGTCAGTGGCACGGATGGTGGAATCGTAGGAGATATCCATGGTAGATCTCCTGCCGACGGTCTTACATGTACCCACACCCGCGATCAGCTTGTAGGCACCCAGTTCACTCACAAGATCTTGTGGGAGCTTGAGTATGATGCACGGATGGAAACAGATGGACAGTACCGTGAATAAATAAACACGATCAAGCGTTCAATGGTGCTGGATCCTCTCAAATGCGGTGGTAGCTTGTTCGGAGGGCGTACAAATCCCTTCAAGCTATACTTTCTCCTTACGGAGGGAGTGAAACTCTATTACTACGACTTCTGCTCTTTATACCCTTAAATGATGAAGAACAATCCGTACCCCGTAGGTGCACCTGAAAAACTGGTGGGACCAGCCCTGCCCAACATCGAAGAGTTCTCAGTAAATTTAACAAGAACTATTTCGGTCTTTATTTCGTAGACGTGCTCCCCCCTCGCTATTTATCGATGCCCATCTTACCCGTCGCTATAGACCACAAACTCATGTTTCCCCTGTGCGTGAAATGTGCAGAGGAGAACAATGGGACTTGTAATCACACAACCAACCAGCATAAGATCAGGCGTATATACAAGCCCTGAGCTCTCCGTAGCCGTTCGCCATGGCTACAGAATATTGAAGATATATGAGGTGTGGAGGTTTCAGAAACTACCCGACCTTTTCACACCATATATAAACACTTTTTTGAAGGATAAAGTAGAAGCATCAGGGTATCAGGGAGGAGTTGATACCGAAGATGAAAAATCGGATTATATTCAACATTACCGTGACCGTGAAGGGATACAACTTGACCGTTCCCAAATTGTAAAGAACCCAGGCAAGCGCTTTAGTGCAAAGTTGTGTCTAAATAGTCTTTGGAGAAAATTTGCACAGAATACAGGTAAGGGGAACGTTCACCTAGCCCAAAGTTATAACGAGGTGTGGGATTATGCCAACGTTTCCAATAAAGAGGTCATGGAGATCATGAATGTAGATAATATGTATATAATAAAGTACAACATTACCGAATTGGCCACAGACACATCGCGTGTTACAAATATACCTGTAGCCAGCTTCACAACGGCATATGCACACATCAATCTTTGGGGTCTATTGCATTCTCTAGGGCGGAGGGTTCTGTACGCCGACACAGATTGTGTGATATTCACAGCGAGGAAGGGTCAATACATGCCGCCTATTGGTGAATTCCAAGGAGAGTTGACTGATGAGATCAAGGATGAGTATGGAGACATCGCATACGCCGACTCTTTTGTCTCAACAGGTCGAAAAACTTATGTGGTACGGGTGAGGGTGGGGGAGGATATAAAATATATCGTGAAGGCTAAGTGTATCACAACCAAACGAACCGACGTGTTTTTAAATTTGACTCGTTGAAGGATCTAGTGTGCTTGGAAGACGAGGGCGACCAGCCGCCCCAACTGACTGTGGGGGTCCACAATTGTCGGACGCAGAAGCTGGGGGCGTGAAAGAACTTAGAGGTACAGTGTGCCGTAACACCTATAGGAAACGTTACCTGGTATCTATGATATCGTACCCTTTGGATACTATAATCCTTGATTGTTATATATATATATATATATATATATATATATATATATATACCGGCTGTCCCATTCGAAATGAAACAAATTTGAAACCTTATAATTTTTTATTGAATGATGCAAACAATGTAATATTCACACAGTAAATAGTCAATGTCATAAAGTTTTATATGATATATGTGAATTATAACATTTAGATACATTAGATACATTATATACATTGTGCATAGCATAATGTTTCCTTTTGTTAAGATCTTCACATGTTTTATGCTGAACAATTTGAAGCTTATATAGATAGAGCTGCAGCCGCTTGCGCTCGGCTCTATGTACAGTTGAACGAGGAAGCTGCAGTTCGACACTGGCACGACGGATGGACTTTCTCGGGCTACTATCAAAGGCGCCGCGTATTCGTTCAACATCTTCCGATCTTGTTCGCTCTCCAGAGTGTTCCTTTAGAACACTGCCAGTCTCCTCAAATTTCTTGGTCCATGCATAGGTCTCTTCTGGTGGGTGGTTCCTTGTGAAAGGTTATACGGAATCGCCGTTGCACCAGAGTAGGGGACTTCAACTCAGCCATCCATAACAAACATTTCGCTTTTTCTTGTGGGATAAACATAATTCAGTCTAAAACAAACAAAGAACATTATGACAAAAACTTATGGATATGGTGTAGTAACTGGCAAAGTTTCAACATTCTCACATTAATACTTTAAAAATTACAGTTTCAAAGTTGTTTCATTTCGAATGGGACACCCGGTATATATATATATATATATATATATATATATATATATATATATACACTCGGTGTGTGTATATATATATATACACACCCACCCGGTGTGTGTGTGTGTGTGCATATATATATATATATATATATATATATATATATATATATATATACAGGGTGGGCCGTAAGTTTCCATACATAGGAAAAATAAACATTTTTTATGGACAACCATTTTTATTTATATAATATGCTCTACATGGTTGCCATTGTTTTGAAAACACATTTCAATACGTGTTCCCCACTGTTGATGAACACGCATTAGCACAGTTGACGTTATGCTTGTAATGGCGTTGGTGATACGTTCCTTTAGATGATTTATGTCTCGTATCTTTTCCTGATACACCATGGCCTTCAAGTGCCCCCAAAGATAGAAATCAAGGGGGGTGAGATCTGGGGATCTGGGAGGCCACTCCACAGGACCACGCCGACCAATCCAAGCATCCGGAAACTGCTGATCCAAATACCGACGCACGTGAAGACCATAATGAGGTGGAGCTCCATCTTGCTGGAAGTAAACTGGGAAGTTACCTTCCTCGTTTAGCAGGGATGGGAAAATCTCTTCTTGCAACATGTTAAGATACCTTTCGGCATTAAGATTTCCACTGACAAAAATTGGTCCAATAATTCTGTCACCCCATATCCCGGCCCACACCATCACTTTACCGGCACCTTGCATCTTCGTCGGACTCAGCCAGTTAGGGTTAGCATTACTCCAGTAACGTATGTTTTGCCGATTAACCTCTCCATTGACGTAAAAATTTGCTTCATCAGTAAACAAGATCTTAGTTGAAAAGTTTGCATCCTCGTTCACTTTGGTTAATGCCCATTCACAGAATTCCATCCGTCTATCCGGGTCGTCTTCACTCAAATGCTGTGCCATATGCAATTTGTATGGATGCCATTTGTTTGCTTTCAAAATGCGCCTGATACTCGATCTGCTGACACCACTTTCTGCAGACAACCGTCGTGTACTTTTTCTGGGACTCCGTGTAAGCGCTGTAAGTATCGTAGCTGTTGTGTCTTCATCGGTGGCTGTACGTCTTGGACCACTTCGCGGTTGATCTGCAACATTTCCAGTTTTCTGAAACTTGTTAATAAGTTTTGCCACAGTGTCGTGTGTGATGTTCGTTCCATGTTGTCTGTTAAAGTTCATTGCAACCATGCGACTGCTTCCCGACCCAGCCATCAGTATGATTTCAATTCGTTGCTCTTTCGTCAAACGCATATTCTTAGGGTATCTGAAACATAAAAACAAACGTTTAATTTTTCCTATGTATGGAAACTTACGGCCCACCCTGTATATATATAATGTCTATTTACTTGTTAACGATATGTTTATTTTATTTATTACACGTATTTGTGTGTATATATATATATATATATATATATATATATATATATATATATATATATATATATATATACAGTATATATATATATATAAGCACACCGGACAAAAAATTAGTCACCCCTCTCAGAATGTACCTAATAACGTGTGACGGCGCCTCTGGCCTTGATAACCGCACGAATCCGGCGAGGCAGAGACTCTACGAGGTTGTGCATGTACTGAACATCGATTTGCTGCCACTCGTTCATCAGCCGGTCCCGAAGTTCCGCCAGAGTCCGTGGGTGTCTATTCCTGCGCTTCACTTTCTGTTTCCAGCCTGAACAACACCTTCGACGCATTCAGGATTAAAGGCTTCATTGGACCTGCGATGTACTCGTCGCCTCCCATCATTGGAGAACAAACAAAAACGGGACTCATCGGACCAAATTACACGTTTCCAATCTGCCGCAGTCCAGTTTTTGCGCCTCTGAGCCCATTTATAACGTGCCAATTTGTGACTTGCTGTTAACAGCGGCCTCTTCCGTGGTACCCTGCTCCAGATGTCCATCGCATGCAGTTCTCGTCGCAATGTCCGTTCGGAAATTGGTCGCTGGAGAACCTCATTGGTTTCTTGGAGCAATTGTTCTCTGGTTTGAAAACGATTTGCAGTTACTAGACGAGAAACATGGCGGCGGCCCCTATTGTCGAGAATTGTTTTCCGGCCACAGTTACGCCGTCGATTGTCAGTTGATTGCGAACTACACCACTCTTTGTAAACTCGCTGGACAGTACGCGTTGACACACCAACAAATTGGGCTACTTCAGACATTTTGTGTCCGTGGGCTCTGCCAAACACGATGGCTCCTTTTTGCCACTGAGTAACGTCTGCCTCACGACCCATTTTGCAGACTATATCCAACACACACTTTGTTCTTCACCACCTCACGAAACAGATCTGATCCTGTATGCTACGTCACCGCTACTTGTCACTTACCAATGCTACATCAGCGCCCTCTGTGTGACCTTGAACTTCCTACTATCGGTGCTATTAGGGGTGACTAATTTTTTGTCCGGTGTGCTTATATATACCTTGAATAATTCGATGTTTGTTAAATAAATCGTGTTTCAATTAGCGTTTCATTTTCTCCTTTGTGTATGTGGTGTTGTGTGTGTGTGTGTGTGTGTGTGTGTATGTGTGTGTTTATGTACAGGAAAAGTCCTAATCTCCGTCTCCTGTATGATCGACTAATGGTTACGTGACTCCTGCTACAACCTGGGCATATCTCTACCCCTGCGTACTCAGTTGCCCGCTGCAAGCCCTGGATCTCAGACGTGTATTTGGAGAAATATGACATAGACGAAAAATAGTGATGGCTATCTTTAATACTGCGTGCTCGAGTTTTATGAGGTGGTATTCAATAAAGTGTGAAGATGTGGTAAACACTCACAGATTCCCTATTCTACCCTCCTTTGAGACTCTTAAGGCTACATTGAACCGTACGAAGCTTGAGGAACAAGAGGTTCAAATACTTTATGGCTATTATGGCGAGAGCATTGCAGGATTTCGTGGTACAAACGATGTAATGGACTATGTTGTAGGACTAAACTGTATAAACGCTTACATATTCCGTGAAGTGGAAGAAACAACACGTGCAGAAGAAAAGCAACGGGTAAGGTTAGTGAGTCTTGTTGATGAGTAGAGTGACAAGCGCATTATGTCATGCTGCATCATACCGAGTACTCATACCCTGCGGCTGAGAATGTAAATCTTGTCATAATAGTCTCAAATACTTTTACCACTACATTAATATATATTATGACGAGGTTTGCAGTGAGGTTGTGGCTAAAGGCCTGCGTGAGTTTTTAATAGAATTTAGAGACGAGTATCGCCTGCTAAGCAAAAAGGAAAAATATGGGCACATGGCTGGTGCGTATTCTGGGAAGTGGGAGTGATAAAACAATAAAGCCGATATTAATTCATGTGTCGGAAAAATTCTCGAAACGATTGCCCAGTATGATAGGATACAAGTATTCACATGAATCTTTCACGATGGAACAGCACTGTACACGAATCATCAACTCATGGTGTGACTCACTCCTCCACACCTCCCGTCGAGCCGATCCGCGCACCTGCTGCTCATAGTCATCTCAGAGAAATTGACCCGACTGAACGTGCGCTCCTCACAATTGAATACGATGGAGCTTCCTTTGAGCAGCATTCTCAATGCCGTATACGATGTGTCCGTGACGAAGTCATTGCCTGTGTTCAGACGTAAAACCGGTGCCATTAACTATGTACTTGAAACGACTTATAGACAAACAAACTCTGGTAAAAGTAATGATGTTTATTTAAGTGTTGAGGAGATGAATAGTCTTCGTGATAGTTGAGAAGTGGAGTGATGATCGTTATAAAAACCTGCAGGTGTAGGTTCAAGAAGAGAACAGATTA
This sequence comes from Bathynomus jamesi, assembly GCA_023014485.1. Lineage (NCBI taxonomy): Eukaryota > Metazoa > Arthropoda > Malacostraca > Isopoda > Cirolanidae > Bathynomus > Bathynomus jamesi. Next base: position 20,814 of record JAJOZX010018077.1, read on the forward strand.
ATGACACCCTCATATGCCATTGTATGTACGTTTTGTATAAATAGCGATCAGCCATGCATTGATGTACGACTGATATGGAAGAATTCGTCTGATAATAACGTTCTTCTCCCTACGCGAAACCGTTTCATCCTCGACAGAATGTTTGAAATCGTCGGTTTCCGCAAGCTGAAGCCTATATTAGACGCACGTGTTACGGATATGCTTTATTTTGATACGGTTCTTCAATACGCATACACCGCTCAGCTCGACGGGTTTACTGAGTGTAGGACTGAACAAGGCGAGAATGGTCTGGAACTGGATGTTTATTTAAAAGGTTTAGACTCTTCGAAATATCATGAACTTTGGTACAAAGGACTTGAGCGGTACAGGGCTGAGCTCACCTACACCGCTCATCCTGAAGAACTATTTCTTTATATAATGAGCAGCTGTCGTTACGACTTAGAAGATTATTACAACTGCCGATATGCATTGTGAAGAAGAGTTCACGATTGAAAAGCTCGGATCGGTAAGAATAAACCCTCGATTGGAAAAGTGTTTATAAACTTGTATTTAATAATGATGTGGCTAATGATGCCTTCTTTGTACGTGCTTTTGAATGTATTCTGTCCGTATTTAAAGATAACTTGCCAACCGAATGTAAAGTGGGCACAAAAATAGTATTGAACGAATTGAAGGCCCTTTACATCGAGTATAGGCAAACCTATAACTTGAGCGGTGAAATAATGTTAAATCGTATTTATTGCATAGTGCAAAGCAACAATGATGTGACTGTAGACTCGATCACGTGCGAATTTAGTATTTTAGTTAAACGCAGTAGAACATAAAGTGTATGTATTTTGATGGTTGTGCAGTATGTTTCTTTGTTAAAATTTTATCATTTAATATAAATGTGTATATATAGATTTCTCATGTACTATTATTTTTATGTTTATATATTATTTTTTTATTGTAGATATATATATATTCTTCGTTCAACTTGTGTATTTCTTGTACTATTATTATTTTTTTATTGTGTGTATATATATATATTCCTCGTTTAAAGTGTGTATTTCTTATACTATTATTATTTTTATTCTATATATATATATTCCACGTTTAAACTGTGTATAGAATGAACTAGTTTGATTGTATATTTATTTTCTATATATTTCATGAAATTAATTCCAATAATTCGTCTAAATAAATAGAATGATGTAATGGTGTTTTAATTAATTCTTTTGGTTGTATATATAAACGTTTGCTACAGTAAAAAATATATATGTTACACTATATCAAATAGCTGGTTACGCCTTCTAAACCAACTGGCTGCTTAAGATTTCTAAGCCAACTGTCAAAAACAGATGCTTTAATTAGATAAATAGCACAATCTGGCAACTCAAAAAGTAATAATGTACACTTGAACAAGCCATTTACGCCTTCTAAGCCAGATTAAGCCAACTGGTTTATTAAATCAACTGGCTGATTAGGACTTTCTAAGTCAAGTGCAAAGACCAAGGGCTTTATTATACGTCTGGCGGAGCCAGGCGAAGGAAGGTCTCTCTCTTTCTCTCTCTCCTCTCTTTCAGGTTAGGTTGATTCCCCCTAGCTTGTGGCAGCTGGGGTGATCCTCCTTGCTTCCTTTTTTTTCCCTTTTTTTGGCACCCTGGGGGGAAGGGGTTGCAACAAGGTGGAAAAGGTCTTGCAACAAGGGGAGGGGTCTTGCAACATTTATCAACATTGCAATTGCACTCTACCCTTTTGCGGCCATGCTACTAGCCTTCAAAATAGCTGATTTCTGAGAAATGGTTGAAAACATGCTTGCTTCTGACAAATATCGTGTAAAAGCTATTGTTTGATGGTTTAATATGTGTTTGATAGTGTAGAATTCAGTGTTTCCGAAACTGTATTCCGCGGAACCCCAGGGTTCCGCAAAGGGTTGCCAAGGGTTCCGCGGTGCAAAATCAGCAATGACAGATTTATTTTCGAACATCAATCCTAACAGCATGATCAATGAGCCTTCGCTAAAATTAAAGTCGCAAAAAAAAAATCCCCTAATTTGACATCACCGGTCAGTGGCGTGGCGACGTTTGCCATGTCACTGATTTCCGGTCAGTCAGTGTAGCTGTATCCTTGGCCTTGAGTGTAACGTTGAATTGCGTTCTGCGCTTAACGTTGTCCACTGTCTGTGCTCTGTATGTATATTTTTTTATCTGTTGAAATATCATACTCTAAAACTCATTCATAAATCGTTATTTTGTGTAATACTGTAAAGGAAGAAAACTCATTCTATCAATCAACGTAATTAATAACTTAATTAATAACATTCTTTGATCTAAAAGATCTGGTGACCTCGGCCAAAGCATTCATCATTGATTATTAATAACAATCACTTATAACCGTAATTATAAACATCACTCCTTATAGTACCGATTTACGCATCAAACGGCTACATAAGCTGGCTATTAAATACATAACTATAAATTGGTAACTATAAAAGCACGCGAATAACACAAACGCTTTTGTTTGCCTGTGGCGGTCTGTTACCGTGCATGCATTTATTACATAAATGAAATAAAATGCGTATAATTGTATTTTTGTTAATCATTTACAGATTCAGATTTAATCCTCTATGGCAGACTTCTACGAAATGTAAAGTTTTATACAAACAGATTTATAGTATGACCCTACAAATAGTCTGTCCATAGGGAATTAATATAAGCTGTTTTCGTCCCAAAAAATGCACTTCTCTATTATTTTCTGCGTATAACATTTTCAAATGCAAATTTAAAAATTTTCACCCAAAAAATAATCTAATGAAATTATAAGCAGAAGAAAATTATTAATAGCTAATTTGTCAAATATTCCGGTCACTCCGTGTGGTGAAGCGAGAAAAGTATGAATACGTTCTATGATGGGTATATTAGGGAAAGTGGTTTGAAGATAGTATATCGGGTGTCTAAAATAAATGTCCCTCTTTCTAAATAAGTGTTCGAAGCTAAAAAAAAAAAAGGAAGCTAGACACAAAGACAAACGCAATAGTTACTTAAAACCAGAGGCGGGTAGTAGTGAAGTAGATATACTTAATTACCTGTAGTAAGTAGCTTTTTCGAGAATGTACTTTCTAGAAAATACATTTTTTTGTAATACTTTTTACTCTAACTTAAGTACAATCTTGGGAAAATTTTGTACTCAAACTTACATACAATGTTACGAAAATCTGAAAAGTACGAAGTAACACAACAGCTGTATGCTTGACAATTTCATTCAAAATTGGGAAACAAATTCTGGAAAAATCCGCTTTCAATTCCAGATTTTATTTACCAAAACATTTGGGTTTCATTAACCAATCGGAAGAGTCATTCAGTACAGTATTTTAAGGTAGCCAATCGGCTTTTTCGATAGCTGATGACGTTACTTGTTTCACGCAGGATAGATTGCAAAAACTTTGAAAATCAGCTGTTGTTGAAACTCAGTAAGAAATTTTATACATAATGCATACTTATTATAATAAATTATTAGATAATAAATTATAGTTCTTAATATAATAATTCCTACTTATAATAATCCTAATTCTGTATCCTAATGAAGTCTGTTTGCCATAATGATGTTTATTTTATATTATTATATATTTGTAATGTATTTTATTTCATTTTTGAGAAAGTACTTCTTACTTTTCAGTATTTAAGTACATTATAAAACACTTACTTTTGCACTTCAACTTAAGTACTTTTGATAACGTGTACTTTTACTTTAACTTCAGTACATTTTTTAAAGATTACTTGTACTTTAACTTAAGTAACAAATGAAAGTACTTTATCCACCTCTGCGTAAAACATAGCTTATTAACCTTAAACATGTTCAGTGAAATCAACATTTTTTTCTAATAATATTTAGCTTTACACAAATGTTTAACAATTTTTGGAAATAGCTCAGCTGGGATGTTAATGATCTTTATGTTTTTATGTAACCCCCAGAAAAAGTCAGAGAGTGTAAGGTCAAGTGAGTATAGGGGCCATTCCACTGGCTCATGAAGGGAAATTAGCAGTGCCAGATTTGGGCACAAGCTAAGTAAGCTACAGCTTAGGGCCTCAAACCTAACTTATGTCTGGTGGCCAACTGGCTTGGGCTAACGAGGGGCTTTCTCCAAGATAAATAGTATTTTAAATCTAGTGTATCAAGACACTGGCACCGAATATTGGGGACCCTTTGGTATAAGTGGTCAGTACAAAAACTGACCCATTTAAAAGCTTTGCTGAACAAAATTAAGAAGAAAAAAATGATCAAATTTTCTTACGATTTTTTAAAAAATGTCTTAGCTCTAGCTTACTGAAATCAATACTTTATTAATTTTTCATTATTGTCGGAAAACATTCCCGAGAGAACCGCAACATTCTTGAGACAACTTCACGTTTGGAAGAGATCCTTTACCTATACATTGGGGGCGTGGCTGCTGATACTAACCGTAGAGCTGGCATATCAAACAGTACCTAGTTACTGTTGTGTTTGGACTTTGATTGCCAGGCAAATCTAGTTGATCGGTTACATCAGATCTCTCGCCATTCTTATTTGCCTGCCATAGAGCTCGTATCATTCCTTATTTGCTTGTTATTCTTTAATTATTTGAGTGTGCCTAAGATTAGCCATATTACGGTTCAGTACAAGGCCCTCCGCTTTTGATATTATTAGAGCAACTTGCTTAACTTTATATTGTGTCTATTTATTTTATATTTGTTATTTTATACATTTATTTCTTATATCTTATTCTTGTATCTTATATTGTTGTAAACCCCTGTATAGAGGCGGGGTTAGGATTAATCATATTGCCTTCCTAATTTAATATCAAACATAAGCTAATTTTCAGTGGTGGGACGGTTCCGCTAATCCGCTAACCGCTAATTAGCGAAGCTAACTTTTCCGCTAGCGGATTAGCGTTTCCGCTAACTTTGAGAACCGTTAGCGGACCAATTAGCTTCCGCTAAATTTAGTTCCGCTAACTTTAAGTCCGCTAACCCTAGAATCATACATGTTTGTTCCAGTCTGTTCTGAGCGTGTCTGCAACAGTCAGTCTGGCACGCTATTGGCTGACTACGTGTAAACACAAGACGTGATTGGTCGACGCAGCAGCAGCTGAGCAGCGTTGTGTAATTCTGCAGTTCAGTTCACTTACGACGTTACAGTCTTACAGTGTCAGCGACAGCGTACGTTATCATAAGCATATTTTCGTCAGTTTACCGAGTCCACAAGTTTTTGCAATGGAAAGTGAAGACGTTTTGGTTCCGCCTGAGGATGTTGAGAGGCTGATGTTCATGAAGGGCAACCAGCATCACGTCGAGGCGATGGAGAAGGAGCAGGACGCCAAGCCAGAGTGAATGCATTATTAGATTATTAAAGTTATTTTTTATGTGTATTTTTATTTCTTAATATTTTTGATTCGTTTAATACTTTTTGTACTGTAAATAAACTGTATGTTGAATGTAAACTAATGTTTAATTTCATTTGTTCATTTAATTATTTATGTACACCTTGATCATCATCTGATCTTGGCATGCTATACCTTTTTGGAAAGCTCTATGTCTAAGCTGCAACATATTAAAATTTCAGCTCTCTTTAAGGGTTTTAGAGCCAAAAAACCAAACCGAAGCTAAATTCATATAATAAAAGTTAGCGGTTATCGTTAGCTTCCGCTAATTTTTTTAGCGGTTTATCGGTTTAGCGTTATCGAAGTTAAGTTTTGAATTAGCGGTTCAGCGGTTATCGAAGCTAACTTTTCGGTTAGCTGTGCCCACCACTGCTAATTTTGTACCCCTAACATAAGTGGCGAAGTTACATTGTTTCATTTTCTATTTATTATTTTATTTGATAGTGCCAATTTATACTATATTCCCTATTCCCATTTTTAATTTCAACTGTTATTAATTTCAAAGAAGTTGTATTTTTCTCTTATTATTTTGGAGAGGCCTATCAAAATGAAGAGAACTTTTGAAAGTGGATTTCAGAAAAGAAAAAGAAGCGGCAGCTTGAAAGGCGGATAAAACAAGTACGGAAAGTTGACAGTTACTTCACTGTTATAAAGGAGGGATCTCAGACTCGAGAGAGTCAGACAGATCCACAACAACCATTTTAATAGGAAAATGTAATAAATGTTAACAGAAATCATATATAAGGTGTTTTTATTCAATTCCTTTTTTTTAGTTAACATATATTTTATAATGGATTATAGAAAGGAGCTGTATGTGTGACCTCAAAAGACTAATTGCGAGGTAAAAGAATTTTATAAAAAACTAATGAATGTTAAAGACAATGAGGGATCACATAAATTCCTTATATTATCAGAATTTGCCTTGCAGTATTATCTTTACCACATCGAATGCTGACGTCGAACGACTTTTTTCAAAATTAAATTTAATGAAAACTAAATCACGCAATTCCCTGCAGCTTCCATCTGTCAATGCGCTTATTGTAGTGTCTGAAGCTGTGAGAGCACAGGGTGGTTGCCTGAAATTCAAACGCAGTTAGGACATGATTAACAGTGTTCAAGATTGGTAATATGGGGAAGTATTTTATGTAAATATGGTAAGGGATATGATATTTTTATCTATTTTTTAAATATGAAATCTGTAATAAAACATGGAAATTAACAAAGTTGGTATTAATTCACACCAAAAAATGTAAATGATAGGTGTATATATATATATATATATATACGTATCATTTACATTTTTTGGTGTGAATTAATACCAACTTTGTTATATATATATATATATATATATATATATATATATATATATATATATATATATATATATATATATATATATATATTATATAGGGTGATTCAAAAAAATCAAATTTTTTTTTTTAATTGTTCAACCTGTATTTTTGTTCCCTATGACAAAAACGTAGTGTATGCCAAATTTGATGAATTTTAAATAAAATGTACTATGTGCTACCAGGCGTCAAAGTTTCCCTCTTTTTCAATTTGTTTGTTTTTACAACTTATGATTTTATGTTTAATTGTTTATATTTCAGAATTTTTAATTAATGGTTTATATACTAGCTTGCTTTTAATTGTTGCTTGGAACTCGTAATTTTGATACCAATTAATCGATTATGGAAGCTAGGCCTAACTCACCATCACCCAGTTGCTCATTTGGGAGAAGAAAAGAAACTGAAGTATGGCTAATTGGGCAGCCCCCTGCAGTACTAAAAACATCCGTATTACCATCAGAGAAGGAAATGGTGGCCCTCTTCATGCACTACAGAAATATTAAAAAGCAAGACATTAGAGAATCATGCTGCTCTACTGCAGATGATGTGCTAGCAGTTTGGAAAAAAGCAGGAATACCAGCAAAACAAAGAATACATGTAGTAGATAAAATTCAAGGAATACTGAAGGAATGACAGCTGCTTAAGAAAAACAAAGCAAACAAATTGAAAAGATCACAAAATTTAAATAATAAAGAAGAAAAATGGAAAGATAAACTGGAAAACTTATTTGACATTGCTCATGAGAATGCTATGCAGCTTATAAAAATAGAAGATGATAAGAAATTCTTGAAAATGCAACGTGAGAAAGGACGTCATGGAAAAATGGGTACCATTGATAAGGCTGTTGCTAAAAAAGAGCAAAGAGCAGCAGAAAAGCAACAACGTTATGAAAAGAGGAAAGCAGAAGAAGAGATCAAAAGAAAGAAGAATGAAGAGGCTGTCATACTCACCAGTACATCATCAGAATCAGAAGAGAGTAAAAGTGATGAATCTGGTTTCTGTGCTGCAAAACCTTCAACATGGAAAAGTAAGGTTGGCAAACGTAGAAAATTGTTTGATGATAAATTATTAGGAAGTCTTGATGTTGCAAAATTGAGTGACAGAAATGCGTCTTTTTAATGCAAACAATAAGACATCGCTTGAATGGGACATCTGCGAACAAATAAAATGCATGTTTCAATACAACGGCAGCCAATACTGGTCCTAGAAATGGTGCAGCTATTCTTCTAGAACAAAAATTCGACAACGATTTATTGTGGCTGGCATGTCGACACCATATATTTGAAATTATGCTGGAAGCTGTTGTTTCAAAGTCTTTATCACCATCTTCTGGCCCAAATATAGTCCTTTTTAAGAAGTTCAGAGAAAAATGGTCAAGCATTAATAAGGAGGACTACGAAACAGCATTATCAGATCCAGATATCTATGAAAATATTCATGACATCAAAGATGACATAATTATATTTGCAACAAATCAACTAGATACATTCCAACCAAGAGACGATTACCTAGAACTATTGCAGTTAACAATTATTTTTTTGGGAGGTGAACCAAAAGGTGGAATCAAATTTAAACATCCAGCGGGACTTCATCGGGCTAGGTGGATGGCCAAAATTACATATTCATTAAAAAATTTTATGTTCAAATCTCAGTTCAAAATTTCAGTAAAAGACAAAAAAGGACTAAAAGACATCTGTCTATTTGCTACTCGGTTATATGTAAAGGCATGGTTACAGCTCCTGTGCCATCTTGCGTTCCTCGTCTTGCTCTGGAATTATTACAGAATCTTGTAGTCTACAAACAAATAAATGACACAATTGCATTTGTTGCTATTAAAAAACTGTTAGGTCACCTCTGGTACCTATCAGAACTGGTAGCCTTGGCCTTTTATGATGATGAAGTGCCTACTGAAACGAAAAACAAAATTGTAAAGGCCTTGCAAAATACAACAGAAACTCTTCCTGCAAAACGGGCTTTTCTAGATCCTGCACTTATTCCAACGAAGAAATTAGAAGATTTTGTCATCAAATACTCAAAGATTCTTTACAATAACAGAATTTAGTTCAAAATTTTTACTCAAAGATGCTAAAGAATGGCATAATGATGAAGAGTATAACTCCGCTAAGAAATCTATCAAACAGTGGAAAGTCGTGAATGATATAGCGGAAAGAGGAGTAAAATTAATGGATGAATATAATAAAATACTAACACATGATGAAGATCAAAAACAATTCTTGCTACAAGTAGTGAAAAACTACAGGGCTGTTTACCCTGATAGAAAGAAAGAAACATTGATGAAGTAAGGACAGCTAATGTCTCAAATATCATGCTAGTTTAATTATGCATGCTTATGGTTATGGTAGGACCTATGGGGGAGCTTTCCACATTAAAAAAAAGCAATGCGCCTTGTACTGTACCCCCTAGGTGGTGTGGAAAAATTTGACAATTTGAGTCGTCCTGTCAATTTTTAATTGCTGGTAGCAACCCCTAAAAATTAAAAATTTGCTAAAATATTTTAGGATAGTTGGTTTTATGCTGAAATGAACCATTTAAAGGGTTGAACACATTAAAATAAAAAAAAATTTTTTACCCCCATATTTGAATCACCCTAATATATATATATATATAAGTGTAGTGAACCTGTACCTGCATTGTGTGGGACGTGAAACAGGTGCACAGGGACTTTTCGCTCACCCTGTATTTAACCTGAGCGGTTATCGTTTGGGACGAAATTTCCTTTACAATATAGCAATATATAGTTGAATAAATTACATGTTGGTTATACATTATTATTTGTAGACTAGAACGTTTATTTGGGCTAAGCTAAGCCTTGCTTAGCCTGGCCATTCAACATGCCAGTTGACATCCCTAGCCTTAAGACAGGTTCGAAGAACAAACGTTTTAAGCCATCTTCAGAAAAGCCTGAAGATGGCACAAAGCTTCAAAACTTTGAATTGGTAATCAAACAGTCTGACTCGGCTGTGTCATCTTTCCATGGGACTAGTCCGGTTGGGCCTATGACCTCATCTTGCCTCTCAAAACTCTTCACAACATCCAAAACCATCTGTCTCGGAGTCTTCAAGTTCAGTTACTTTGATGGATGCTTTTGATAATGTTCAAATGCAACAACCGGTACTTTGTCCTCTTCCATTACTTCTTGAACATGTCTCCTACGTTTTCATGAAAAGTTGCGACCCATCTATAGACATTACTCGGTTCAATCCTTTCTGGATTGAAAAAGCAATAGAGTCCATTTGCAATGGCCCTGTTGCTTCAGTCTCATACCGTCGTGTTAGTAGTACTATTTTAATTAAAACAGCTAATGAAAGTCGGGTTAAAAAACTGCTGGCTACACAAACTATCTTTAATGGCCAGTATAAGGTTCAAGTTCAGATTGAAGAAAATTTAAACAAGATCCAAGAACTGATCAGAGCTCCTGAGTTGCTTAATTTATCTACAGAGGAAATTCTCAATTCACTTAGAACTGATTATTCAAATCTCATACATGTCCGTAGACTTCTTAGAGGCCAGAAAAAATCTTCATTTGCACTGGTTTTGACCTTTGTGGGTGCTACCCTTCCTGAATTGATGCATGCTGGCTATATAGTCTATAAGGTAAATAAATTTTATCCTAATCCTCTATAGTGCTTCACTTGTTTGAACTTCGGATATGGCAGTAAGACTTGCACTAATAGAGTCCGATGTGCAATATGTGGTGGACATCATGAAGTTAAATCTTGTCAAACCTCTACTACAATGGCAACTTCCTGCAATTGTTAGGGGGAACATTTAGCCACTTCCAGAAGCTGCCTCATCTGGCTAAGTAGATAATAAGGTATTTTTTTATGAGGCCAAAAGGATTTATTACTCTCAGAGACCCAAACTTATGTCAGCTTCTCTTGATGAAACTTACTCTCAGTCAGTTAGAGCTCCTTCACGGACATCCTCTAGTTCTAATCCATCAAGTACTCGTATGATTCCAATTAATCTGGCGAATATTCCTCGTCCTACCAAGGTCTCAGTTGAGATACATTGTGACTTACAAAAATCTTCTCCCTTCCTCTTCTTCTTCCTCTGTCTCTCTTGAATCAGGATCAGAACCTTCAAAACTAACTTCCAAAGTCAGATCCTCCTATGCAAATAAATTGATCACTACTACAAGTCAGTGCCCACCTGATGTCTTCTGGAAAATTTTGAGTGATTATAAGACTTTAATGGAATCAAACTCTGCAACTAAAACTATTGTTCAATGAATGGTTCAAAATCTCACTAAGCTTGATTTTCCTAAATCTCATGCGGATTCAAGGGATGGATTTAGAGTTCTCTTTGGAGATACCTAGTCATTCTTGCCTCCAGAATCAATTAACATTCCTGACACCACTAATTTTTAATATTCATGATTTTACAATGGAATTTAAGAGGTTTTCTTCCTAAGTTACCCTCCCTTCAGATGCTGCTCTCTGATTTTGTAATCAACTGTATTGCCCTTCAGGAAACTTTTCTGGATCCTTCTGTACAATAGTCGTTTAAACATTACAGTTTTTATAGAAAGGATAGAAATAGACGTGGTGGAGTTGCTCTTGTGGTTCATGATTGTTGCTTCTCCACTAAAACAGATATCAATCCCCCCTGGAAATTATTGGTGTCACAGTACAGTCGAATGGAACCACCTTGGCTATTGTGTCAATTTACAGCCCTTCCAATTTCTCTTTAGTTGAGGATCATCTTCTCCAGTTTGTCAGACAGCTTTCATTCTCTTTCCTTAGGAGATTTTAATGCTCATCACTTCGTGTGGGGCTCTGATACTTTTGATAATAAGGGAACTTATTGTTGATTTTATGAATGATCATGGTTTATGTATCTTAAATGATGGACAACCTACTTATGTTTCTGATTCCAGTGGTCAGTGTTCCCATATTGATCATTCAATGTGTACATCTAATATTTATAATAATTTTGAGTGGCAGACGCACCCCTGTCTAATGGATAGTGACCACTTTCCCATTATGGTTACAGATCTTAACAACATAGCTATTCCTCAGTTATTGTCTTGCCATTTTCCAAACAAATGTCCCTCCAGATGGGATTTACAGCGAGCCAGTTGGGCAAACTATGCCAAGGATGTTAACATACCTTCTTTAATGGTACCTTTTAATGTTAACTCTGCTTGTCATGAACTTGTATCATCTTTAGTTCTGGCTGCACAAAAAAACCATACCTATAAGACGTATACCTCATATTAGAAGGCCATCTGACTCCAACCCATGCAGGGACGTAGCCAGGAATGTCCCAAGGGGGGCGAACTTGAGCTACGTTCGTCAGGTTCCGTGGTGAATCGGGCGAGCCCACACAGTTAGGGTGTCTGGGGGAGAGCTGGAACCCCCCAGCGGGGTCCGGGGCGGAGCCCGTAGCCAGCGCATTTTAAGCTTATTTTGTGTAAAAACTCTGAAAATGTCAGTGCAACTGCCATTTTTGAACAGTCATTATACAGCCATCCACATGAAATGTGTCGATGTAGGCCAGGTAAAGTATGTAGGTGGGCTCCACGGAGTTGTAATGACGTGCATCTTTCAGTTGCTATCATTTTCGGTTTGCTCCATCACGTCAAAATGCTTCGAATACAGACCATGACCTGTTGATAATTGACACAATAAGCATCACTAGACACTGATCACAACCATCTAGCAAAATAGCAGCCTAGTATTAGAAGGTACATAACGATAACATTATATGACAATAACAATTGTTTGCTGTGTCGTTTGTATTAACGATTATCCGATTTTTTTAATATATTATTACATATGTATATTCGATAGTTATTCTAAATAACTCGCAAGATGATATTTGATAATTTTACATTCAATGACCAGCAATTTACTAAGTATATTATATTGTTTTATTATTTGCCTTTATATATGCATCAAAAACGAAGACATTTCTTTTGTAAATTTGTAATTATACCAGATCAACTTACCAGTGGTCGGTTGGTCCTGTAAAGCCTTCGTTTCAGACGGCACCTCACCCTGTACTTGATTGCTGACACTTGCATTTTCATCGCTTAGTTCTGGTTGATGTGCATCATCTTCCACTTGTCTAATAACTTTACGGGAGGGTTCTGCTGTATCACTTTCATTGTGTTCTTCAAAAGTCTCAACCGATTTTCTTTTGAAATATTTTCGATATCCATCGCAGTAGTGTATAACGAATTAACAAAGCTTGACCAACATGCAATGATGCAACACGCCTCACTCGTCACACTGTACTATGCTGTAGTGCATGCAAAACTAACTGGCTCCGAGCTGTGTTCAGTTTCCCCGCGCTTCATATTTTAGTAGTTCAGTACGATACGTGTTTAAAAAAAACGACGCAAAATATAGCTTAAATAACATATATATAGATACAGACACTCCTTCCATTATATAAAGATACCAAATTGTTAAATGTTATAGTTTAGCGGTGAACCTTGGTTGTAATTACCGCGGATTTTTTTCCTGGACTTTCCAAGCGGGGGACGACAGCCTCTGTCGCCTTCCCCTTGGCTACGTCCCTGAACTCATGGTTGAATGCCACCTGTGCCACAGCTGTTGCCAGACGTAAAAAGGCATTACTGATTTTTAAGAAATACCCACTGCAAGTGAATTTCAGTGCATATAAGAAGGCAAGACCTCAGGCTAGGTTTGTGGTAAAGCAGCAAAAACGCTTTTCTTGGAAAAGATTTGTTTCTTCTTTGGCAATTAATAGTTCCATCTCATGTGTGTGTGGAGAAAGGTAAAGCGTTTAATTCATCATCTTCCTTTAAGAGTATAACTATATTAGATGATGGCAATTTGATTACCTTCCCCAGAGAAGTATGTAACTTAGTAGTACAACATTTTGCTACTGTGAACAGTATCACTACTTACAAAGAACCCTTTGCTACTCATATGGCAGAGGCAGAATTAACAGCTGTTGATTTTTCTCCATTGAATATTTATGAATACAGTAGGTTATTTTCCTTTGCTGAACTCGAGTTTGTAATTCTACATGCTAAGGGCTCTGCTCCTGGGATTGATGAATTCCTGTATTCATTCATTCAAAATCTGCCTGATACCGAGTTGGAGAAAATCTTGCAGTTCTACAACCAGATTTGGATAAATCACTCATTTCCAGACCTGTGGAAAACTTCACTTTTATTACCAATTTTGAAATCGGGCAAGATAGCTACCTCTCCTTCATTTTACAGACCTATTGCATTAACTAGTTGTATATGCAAGACATTAGAAAAAATGGTTATTCGGAGACTTTAGTTATATTTGGAGGAGAATAATCTTCTCTCCACTAGTCAACATGGTTTTAGGAAAGGTCTCTCTACTATAGATTCTTTAGCAAATCTAGAAATTGCTGTTCGTAAAGGTTTTTTACAATCCAACTTTACCACAGCAGTTAGCAACCGTAAAATAATAGTGTCCTCTGGTGGATGTCTTTCTGACACCTTTGAAACTGAAACTGGTTTACCACATGGTAGTATATTGAGTCCTACTCTCTTTCTTAATTAATGATTTATTCTCTAATATGCCTGCTCAAGTACAAACATCTCTCTATGCAGATGCTTGTGCCACTTGGTATTCCTCTTCTGATCTCAACATCTGTACCTCATCCCTTTAATTAATTAATTAGTTATTACTAACGCAAACTAATCTATAATTAAAAATTGAGGATACCTGATATTTTGATGGAACATTTTACAACATAATATAATGAGATGAAAATGTATGATTACAGTCCATCCATATATATATATATATATATATATATATATGAAATAATCACGAAGGAAACAGAATGGTGCTCAAGAGCTTTCACCTAATGAGAGCCTCAGGAACAGTGAAATAAATAAGTTCGCGACTAAATACAGTACACAAAAATAAAATAGAAATTCAGGTACATAAAATTTTATACTCACATCTCTACTGTAAATCCTTCTGCTGGATCGTACGGAGCTTCATTACAGATATCATCAACGGTTTGCGTTGAAAATAATCTGTCCCGATCGGTTGCGCTAAAAAGACTAATTGTAGCCACCGCAGCACTATCGCCATGTCGCCACCTTCATATAAAGCCGGTAAATTGTAAAGTTGTTGTGACTGGATCATCATGCGTGTGTTTACTGACTGGTGAAAATAACTGCTATTACAGCTGAAAATACTCCCTTTTATATGCATGATTCCCACTTGTAACTACCACCCTCAGAAGACTAATAGGCGATTCGTAAGTTTGTTAATTGGTTGTCAATGTAACTGGGCGGAATATGTTATGTGTGTGTGCCACTCAGCTGTCGTAACACCGACGTGACAGACCCACGCTTTGGGCATTGAAGTCCTGATTGTTCACCTTCACGAATAATGAAGGTGTCTTTATCAAATTTGGTTTATTCTCTCCATAGATATTTTTACTGCTCACAGCTCTTTATTATATTGTTCAGCAAACTGCAACATTGAAATGAATAGCCGTTTATTAATCCTTAAGGTACATAACTATAATTTATTCAGGTAAAACATCGACATAGAGTATTGTAATTTAAAATAAATAAAGAGGTTTCTATTGTTGGTCTCTTTGCACCTCATACGAAAACCAGCTTCAACATATATATATATATATATATATACACAATCTTTTGGTTAACCTTTGGTTAGCTTCCGCCCGAATTGTTCATTCTGACGAAGGTCAAGCTTTTCACCCCACCTTAGATCTACAGTTTAACATGGAATCTGTCTTCAAATGAAAAATATAATTTCTCATACAAAAATTTGCTTATTATTTATTTTTATAATTTTTTAAATTTATCTTTTCGAATGTTTCACTGTAAGACTCATTTAATGATACAATAAAAGTTAAATATATACAAGAATAAGGTGTGTGTGTGTGTGTGTGTGTGTGTGTGACATCTTTCGTTCCTGGCGTTGGTATCGCCGCCAGCTACCAACTCACCTAATTCTAATGTAGGTCAAGTGGAATATCCCCTCCTGACCTACATTGGAATTTGTGCAGTGTGTGTGTGTGTGTGTGTGTGTGTGTGTTAAAATTTATTTTTATATAAAAGACTGTTTTGTACTAACGCTTCGATTTAATTAACATCACACACACATATATATGGTTGTTTTCATTACTATGGTTTCTAATTGCGGATTGTGGTGGGCTTCTGAGGGGACGGTTGGTAAGGACTGATAAGGTGAAATAATGTTGAGAATCCTCCAATTGGAGGTATGCCTTTCTCAATATTTGGGCTTATCAGTCCGTCCCAACCCTCCCCACCACAATCCGCAATTAGAAACCATAGTAATGAAAACAACCATCCCCTTCACAAAACTCAGTTCGAAATTCTAACAGGAACCAATAACCTTACAGAACTCCGAAGTTTAGAATCTTTGTACATCTATAGGAACAAAGTCTCCATTAACAACAATAGTTCATCTTACAAATTACAGATCTTTTAACTAACCAACCAACCTACTTTCATAGATATATCATGCCTTCCAATGTAACTGACCATACAGTTTTCTCTCAGTATCTGCCGAATATGCTGGTTGACGTAATCATTGTGTATTTACCAGTTGAGATAATTTTAATTTAATTTAATTTCAATGATTTTAATTTTCTTTTGTATTGATGTAATTTTAATTATTTATTCTTATTTTTGTTTTAAGGTTTTTAAGATTTATAATTCACTGATGATGACAAAAGATTTGTCGAAACGTCTGAAGCACAAAAAATAAACGAAAATGTTTGCTATTGTGTTAGTCCTTTTATCTGTAAGCTCCGTTTCCCTAAGAAGAAGTCAATAGCTTTGATATAATATATATATATATATATATATATATATACATATATATATATATCTACATATATATAATATATATACATATATATATATATATATATATATACACATATATATATACAGTGCCCGCGAAAAGTATCCGATCACCCTTGAAATTTGTATTTTTTACATAAAAAACAATGTTTAAATGTATACTAACCTTATATTAGTATTTTGTCATCTGTCCTTTGGTTTGGATGACTTGTTCTAGACGTTTTGGCATGGATTTAATCAAGTTTTGACAAACTTCCACTGATATTTCCTTGCACCATACCTTTTTGATGGCCTCTTGTAATTTTTCGACTGAGCCAGTGTCGTGGCATTCAACCTTATTTTTATTATTAGCCACAGATTTTCTATCGGATTGAGATCTGGACTATTACCAGGCCAATCCAAAATATCAAATTTATTGTCAGTAATCCATTTTGTCACTATTTTGGCCCTGTGACATGGTGCACCATCATGCATGTATGTTTTTGTCCTTTGGATTGCCATTGCCATTGGAAGTTTATCCTGTAGCATTGCTAAATACCGTGCACCATTCATAGTTGTGTTCTTCGGAAGAAAATATAAGTTTCCACGCCCATAGTAACCGAAACAACCCCAAACCATCACACTTGGAGGGTGTTTCATTGTCTTTAGGGTGTATTTAGGGTCCATCCTATTTGAGCCAATAGGCCGGCGAACCTTTTTTGGACAACTTCTGAATGTCAAAAATGTCGACTCATCGCTAAATAAAACCTTCTTCCAGTCATCAACAGTCCAATGAATGTATTTTTTACAAAATGCGACACGTTTTTTACGCATTTTTTCATTAATGAACGGTTTCTTAGCAGCATGGCGAGATGGTAATCCGAGTTCTTTTTGGAGCCGCTCCTGGATAGTTCGTTCAGAAACACCAGATAACAAATTATTCATATTAAATTTTATTTCTTTCGCAGTTATTGTTGGGTTTTTCAATACTAAACGTTTCATAAGTTTGTCTGTTCGCGAATTTGTTTTTCTCGGTCTGCCAGATCGTTTTTTAGGGACTGGCGTGGTTAGGCCACCATTGTTCTTAGCCGTGAAACCCATAAATTAACGGTACTTTGGGATATGTTTAATTCCTTAGCTATCTGTCTCTGTGATTTCCCACATGCATGTAAAGCAACAATAGCACCTCGACAATCACTCTTAAGTTGTTTTTTAGCACACATTATATATAAATTTTATTTACACCACTTTCTGTAAAAAAAAAAAAAATATCAAGAAATTTACACAAACAGTGAAATCTGACAAATTTGAGACACAGCCACCCGCAACGAAGGCTACCAGAACACTAATTTGAGAATGCGTTGGATAGCTCTCATATCAGCGAGCAACCTCAAAGTTACCAGATGTCGCTAGAACAAATAGAAAGTGAATTACGTGTCTCTGAATATCAAGGGAAAATATTGTATTTTCTTGAGTGTTCGGATACTTTTCGCGGGCACTGTATATATATATATATATATACAGGGTGGGCCGTAAGTTTCCATACATAGGAAAAATAAACATTTTGTTATGGACAACCATTTTTATTTATATAATATGCTCTACATGGTTGCCATTGTTTTGAAAACACATTTCAATACGTGTTCCCCACTGTTGATGAACACGCATTAGCACAGTTGACGTTATGCTTGTAATGGCGTTGGTGATACGTTCCTTTAGATGATTTATGTCTCGTATCTTTTCCTGATACACCATGGCCTTCAAGTGCCCCCAAAGATAGAAATCAAGGGGGGTGAGATCTGGGGATCTGGGAGGCCACTCCACAGGACCACGCCGACCAATCCAAGCATCCGGAAACTGCTGATCCAAATACCGACGCACGTGAAGACCATAATGAGGTGGAGCTCCATCTTGCTGGAAGTAAACTGGGAAGTTACCTTCCTCGTTTAGCAGGGATGGGAAAATCTCTTCTTGCAACATGTTAAGATACCTTTCGGCATTAAGATTTCCACTGACAAAAATTGGTCCAATAATTCTGTCACCCCATATCCCGGCCCACACCATCACTTTACCGGCACCTTGCATCTTCGTCGGACTCAGCCAGTTAGGGTTAGCATTACTCCAATAACGTATGTTTTGCCGATTAACCTCTCCATTGACGTAAAAATTTGCTTCATCAGTAAACAAGATCTTACGTCAAACGCATATTCTTAGGGTATCTGAAACATAAAAACAAACGTTTAATTTTTCCTATGTATGGAAACTTACGGCCCACCCTGTATATATATATATACACATATATATATATATATATATATATATACACATATATATACATACACACCTTTGGTTAGCTTCCGCTCGAATTGTTCATTCTGACGAGGATCAAGCTTTTCACTCCACCTTAGACGTACAGTTTAACATAGAATCCGAACCACGTTCTATATATACCGAGTGTCCCATTCGAAATGAAACAACTTTGAAACCTTATAATGTTTTATTGAATGATGCAAACAATGTAATATTCACAAAGTAAATAGTCAATGTCATAGAGTGTCATATGATATATGTGAATTATAACATTTAAATACATTAGAGTTCTTTATTGTATGCATTCAATATGTGCACCATTTGTAGTACGGACCAGGTCACAACGGTACTGAATTTCCCTCCACACGTTGCCTAACATCTCAGGGGTTACAGAGTCCACCGCTCCTGTGATGCGCTCTTTCAGTTGAACGAGGAATCTGCAGTTTGACACTGGCACCACGGATGGACTTTCTCGGGCTACTACCAAAGGCGCCGCGTATTCGTTCAACATCTTCCGATCTTGTTCGCCCTCCAGAGTGTTCCTTTAGAACACTGCCAGTCTCCTGCCAGCCATCCATAACACACATTTCGCTTTTTCTTGTGGAGTAAACATAATTCAGTCTGAAACAAACAAAGAACATTATGACAAAAACTTATGGATATGGTGTAGTAACTGGCAAAGTTTCAACATTCTCACATTAATACTGTACTTTAAAAATTAGAGTTTCAAAGTTGTTCCATTTCAAATGGGACACCCGGTGTGTGTATATATATATATATATATATATATATATATATATATATATATATATATAGTGTGTGTGTATATATAGTAGAAATAAAAAAGCAATTAATTCTTCAGAGTAATTTCGATTTTATTTCAACTCCGCCAAATCTGATTGCGAAAGTACAGGGTGATTTCTTTTTATTCGAGAACCCTTAATAATTCAAAAAAATTTAAAAAATATTAACATTGGATGAATAGAAAAGCCTAAACAGGACTTTACCATAATATTAATTATTAATTAGATATTACTATTTGAAACTAATCTATAATTTAAAAATGAATGCACAGAACTTTTTTATGCATGAAGGATGGGACCAAGGCGGATTCTTTATTGCATCATTTGGAAAACTGTTTATCACCTTCAAAGAAACGAGAATTTTGTTAAAATTTGTAAAATTAAAGTATATATGTATATAGATTTCCCTTGTACTATTATTTATGAATATATATACATACATACACTACTGTGCAAAAGTCTTGGCCAGGTATATATTTTTCTGATTAATCACGTACATCTAAATCTTAGAGTAATGTAAATGAATATACTTGATGTTTTGAGGTTGTATACATCAAATCAATCTAATAAGCACACTGGACAAAAAATTAGTCACCCCTCTCAGAATGTACCTAATAACGTGTGACGGCGCCTCTGGCCTTGATAACCGCACGAATCCGGCGAGGCAGAGACTCTACGAGGTTGCATGTACTGAACATCGATTTGCTGCCACTCGTTCATCAGCCGGTCTCGAAGTTCCGCCAGAGTCCGTGGGTGTCTATTCCTGCGCTTCACTTTCTGTTTCCAGCCTGAACAACACCTTCGACGCATTCAGGATTAAAGGCTTCATTGGACCTGCGATGTACTCGTCGCCTCCCATCATTGGAGAACAAACAAAAACGGGACTCATCGGACCAAATTACACGTTTCCAATCTGCCGCAGTCCAGTTTTTGTGCCTCTGAGCCCATTTATAACATGCCAATTTGTGACTTGCTGTTAACAGCGGCCTCTTCCGTGGTACCCTGCTCCAGATGTCCATCGCATGCAGTTCTCGTCGCAATGTCCGTTCGGAAATTGGTCGCTGGAGAACCTCATTGGTTTCTTGGAGCAATTGTTCTCTGGTTTGAAAACGATTTGCAGTTACTAGACGAGAAACATGGCGGCGGTCACTATTGTCGAGAATTGTTTTCCGGCCACAATTACGCCGTCGATTTTCAGTTGATTGCGAACTACACCACTCTTTGTAAACTCGCTGGACAGTACGCTTTGACACACCAACAAATTGGGCTACTTCAGACATTTTGTGTCCGTGGGCTCTGCCAAACACGATGGCTCCTTTTTGCCACTGAGTAACGTCTGCCTCACGACCCATTTTGCAGACTATATTCAAACACACACTTTGTTCTTCACCACCTCACGAAACAGATCTGATCCTGTGTGCTACGTCACCGCTACTTGTCACTTACCAATGCTACATCAGCGCCCTCTGTGTGACCTTGAACTTCCTACTATCGGTGCTATTAGGGGTGACTAATTTTTTGTCCGGTGTGCTTATGTAGAGGCACATTCCAATTTAAAGGCAACATTTAATTTAAATTGAGGTTTCATTTTTTAGCACCATAGACCATACTGTGTTGTAATCAACAAGTGGGGCATTTAAGTTACAATTTGTATACATTTTAGTGGTAGTACACAATATTATTTAAAGCAACATGGTTTCATGTTTAATTAATGTCCTTTGTGATGTTATTAAATGATAATTCTACTCTTTAAGTGGTTCTAAATTTATGAATGGATATTATATTGTTTCAGGTATTTTCTGAAGTTTTTCGTAAGGACCGTACCAAAATGACGGTGGTTTCTATTGAGATCAGGCACAAAATCGTATTCTTACATGAACAGGGAAATTCCCAGTCGGAAATTTCAAGAAAAACCGGCGTTTCAAAACATGCAATACGAGAAATCATCATGAAAAAAGAAGAAACAGGGACCGTATCGGACAGAAAACGCAGTGGAAGACCTCGAAAACTTTCGGAAGCTGATGTCAGACACTTGAAACTTACATCCCTGAGAAATAGACGAGCATCAAGTGCCGAGCTGTCATCAGAACTTGCTCAAACTTCAGGAACACAAGTGCATCCTTCCACCATTAGAAGAGTACTGATTAAAAATGGTCTTCATGGGCGAGTAGCTAGAAGAAAACCATTACTTAGGGAAGGGAATAAAGCCAAAAGATTAAAATATGCACGGGAACATCGTCAATGGAGCATGGAACAGTGGAAAAAAGTACTTTGGAGTGATGAGTCAAAATTTGAGATATTTGGGACAAAGAGAAGACAGGATGTGAGGAGAAGGACCAATGAAGATCTCAAAGACATCTGTCTACAACCAACAATTAAGCATGGAGGAGGGTCTATAAAAGTCTGGGGGTGCATATCAGCAAATGGAGTCGGTGATTTGGTGAAGATAGACGGAATCATGACAGCTGAAAAGTACAGACAGATATTAATACACAATGCAGTTCCCTCAGGATTACGTCTGATCGGCCGGAACTTTATGTTCCAACATGACAATGACCCCAAACATACTGCTAATAATGTCAAAAAATATTTGGAAAGAAAAGAGGCTGCTGGAGAGCTCCAACTAATGGAATGGCCACCACAAAGTCCAGATTTGAACATCATTGAAGCTGTTTGGGATTATCTGGAACAAAAGAAGATAGAGAAGCAACCAAAATCACAGGATGAACTATGGGCTGTCTTGCAAGATGCTTGGAATAACATTACGAATGATTTTCTCGAGTCTCTGCAGCAAAGTATCCCGAAAAGGATCAAGGCTGTTATCGAGTCAAAAGGGGGATATACCAAATATTAGGAACACATTTATTTTTGGTGATGGTTTTTGTTTCTATGTGGTTCTATGTGCTATTAGCTTAAATATGCTTCATTATAATGTTCATTTGTACACTTTTATTAACCTTTATGACCTTAAAATTAATGAAATTGTAACTGGCCAAGACTTTTGCACAGTAGTATATATATATATATATATATATATATATATATATATATATTTTTATTTTTTTATATATATATGTGTGTGTGTGTGGTTCAAAGTGTGGATTTCTTATATTATTATTTTTATTGTAAATTTATTTTATAGAGGGTACTGGGAAAAAGAACAGAGGAAAGAGAAGTAGAAAAATCAAATACCGTTACACGAGTTTTAATAAATAAATAATTAAAATAAATAGTAGTATCCGGCAACCTCTCCATATATAAATAAACAAATTAAATAATGGTACCTGGCCACCCCTTTATATATAAATAAATAAATTAAATAGCTGGCAACCCCTCTATATATAAATAAGTAAATTAAACACCTGGCAACCCCTCCATATGTATAAATAATTAAAATAAATAGTGTTCTCTGGCAATCCTTCCATATATATAAATAAACAAATTAAATAGTACAACCTGGCAACTCAAAAAGTAATAATGTACACCAGAACAAGCCATTTATGCCTTCTAAGACAGATTAAGCCTTCTAAGCCAAATGGCTGATTGAGCTAAATGGCTGCTTAAGCCACTGTGTGTGTGTGTGTGTGTGTGTGTGTGTGTGTGTGTGTTTGTTTGTGTAATAATAGGTGATCTATGAGCGTGTATATAGTCGGGGAGTATGTGCGTGTGTGTGCGCTTTTAATTCGCTCGAAGATTATTAATATATACTTAAACAAGCCAATTACGCCTTCTAACCAAGATTAAGCCTTCTAAGCCAAATGACTGATTAAGCCAATGTGTGTGTGTGTGTGTGTGTGTGTGTGTGTGTGTGTGTGTGTGTGATAATAGGGGATATATGAGCGTATATATAGTCGGGGAGTGTATGTGCGTGTGTGTATGCTTTTAATTCGCTCGAATGTTATTAATATACACCTAAACAAGTCAATTACGCCTTCAAAGCCAGGTTAAGCCAAATGGCTGATAAGTCAACTGGCTGATTTACACCTTATAAACCAGATGCTGAAGCCGAGAGCTTTATTTTGCATCTGGCTCTTCCAGGCGAAGGATGCTCTCTCTCTCTCTCTCTCACTCTCTCCTCTCTCCTTTCTCTCTCTCTTTCTTAGGTTAGGTATACCCCTTTGCGTGGTGAGGACATCCCAACTTCTCCCCAAAGACTCTCCTCCTCCTTTCTCTCTCTCTTAGGTTGGGTATACCCCTTAGGGGTGAGGCCGTCCCACCTTCTCCCTCAAAGAGGTCAGGGTCACCTTTTTGGGGGGAAGTCATCCTCCCTCTCCCCCCAAAGCTCCCCTTCATGCAACTTGGGGGTTACCCCCCTCCCCTTGTTGCATAATCCCCTCCCACATTACCCTTTTCCCCTTTTTTGGCACCCTGGGGGTGGGGTTGCAACAAGGGGGAAGGGGTATTGCAACAAGAGGATGGGAAGGGGGGTCTTGCAACAATGATCAACATTGCAATTTCACGCTCTCATTTTCCGCCCATACTACTAAGTCTAAAAATTTATAATCGTTATAAATTCAGAATTTAAGACTGAAATTATTTTTAATATGCTCTGAATTCAACTTTAATAATTTGTAAAATATTTCATACTAGACTTCTAGTCTTATTTTAATTTGCCTGCCGAATATTTCAATACCTTCTGAAATTATGAATGCTAATTTCAAAGGTAAGACTCACCGCATTTGTATTGTGAGTCTGGTAAAGTCAAAGATATAATTTTTTTTATGAGAACTCTTTTTAGTAGTTTCCTTCAATCATTTTCTTAATTTCTCCATATTTCTATTGCACATACCTCTTATCAGTCACGTACCTCTTGTTCTTATTAATCTGCATGAATTTTTAAACTTTGCAGGGATCTTATCACCACAGAAAAAATTAGTACAGGGTGTACACAAATTATCTTTACAATTTCTCTCTCAAATAAAAATATTAGGAAACGAGGTACACATACCGTTTTTGTGCCATCTGTGAGAGAAAGCAATAAAGTGTCACATAACCTGAAACACACTAAACATGGGCACCATTTGTCACACGCAAGAGGTAAGACGTCCAAACGGTATTCTATTTCTATTTATGTACGCTGCAACATTTCAACGTCAACTCTTGCAACAGCAGCAGCAATTCTGGTCTTTAACACGTTGGCTACCATGGGACTCACCGGTGAGTCCCACTAGGGTATTCCATCTGGACTGTGGGACTCACCGGTGAGTCCCAGCATAATGTTTTTTCTATGACCGATAAAATATTTTTGGTATACTTTCAAGCTCTCCTGCTCTGTGTTTTGGTACAGAATGAGTCAATTTTCTTTGCACTTAAGTGGGACTTAATATTGAAAAGTAGTTTTCTTGAAAATTAATTTTAATCAAAAGAAGCATTTTTTGTTCAACTAGGACTTATTGAAAACGCGTTTCATCAAGTAATCTTTATTGTAAAAACTAAAACATCCAACTAAACCTAAAACCAAAACTGTATTACTGCATCAGGTTTCATAATGGGCTCGCTCTCCTTTCCTGTTTTTCTTTCCAGTGTCTTTGATTTCAGCGATACGCCTTGTGGAAAGAAATCGAACTTCTCGTTTATCCTTCCAGCATCCAGCAACTACTCCATCCCGCTCCTGAGAGACAATTTGGTTGGGGATTGAGAATCATTTTTGAAATGAATGTCTTTTGAATTTCTTCTTTGGGTTCAAACTAAATGGGTGTTCTTTTCTAAAAGTTCGAAACCGAGCTTGACGTTAGAGTAGTAATTATCTACTACCAAAGTCCTTCCTTCTTTT
The DNA here is from genome assembly GCA_023014485.1 of Bathynomus jamesi. Taxonomy (NCBI): domain Eukaryota; kingdom Metazoa; phylum Arthropoda; class Malacostraca; order Isopoda; family Cirolanidae; genus Bathynomus; species Bathynomus jamesi. The sequence goes on from JAJOZX010018077.1 coordinate 46,276, forward strand.
AGATAATCTTGAAGTAATTGCAGTACAACATAATACGAAACCCTTCTTCCATTGTAATTGATATCTCCTCCTTTGCCAATGTAAATAATCAACTCATAGGTATAGCCTTGGGGATCACAAATCTTGAATAGTTTTATACCATCATTTGAACTCTTACCTGGTATATACTGCTTAAAAATTAATCTCCCTCTGAATTTAACCATTGTTTCATTAATTGCCAAGAATTCACCTGGAACTTGAAGGTTAGTAAATCTTGCACAGAGCATATCAACCAGAGGTCGAATCTTATTGAGTCTATCTTCATGATTAGCAGTTTGATTGTCTGAAAAATGAAGCATCCTTAGCAGCAGCTGGAATCTATTTCTTGCCATCACTTTGGGAACGACATTGTTTTTATACAGGTTTTTTTTTGCCCAACAGTCAGATATGTTGGGTACTTCACTAAACCCATATAGCAAATTATTCCAACAAAGTTTGTTATTTCAGTCCTGTTTGTGTTTTTCCATTTTGTCATTCCAAACTTCTGGTGATCGCATCTGTTTGTTTATGTAACAATTAGATCACTTACTTCATTATCAACAATCTTATTGTAAACATTATATGGTGATAACTGTCCTGAAATATTAGTTGCAGGGTTTCCAGTAAAGGAAAAGTTCTTAAGACTGCTTCTGGTTGTGTCATTCCAAAGTGAAGAATGACCATTTGTGGTATTATTTGCAGGCTCTCTAGTTTCATCAGTATCACTTTCACTAGTATCACTCAAATGTTCTTCAGGGTGATATTCCTCACTAAAATCTCCACCATCATCAGATAGCTGATATTCATCAACAGAGCTTTCGAGATCAGTCATTTCGCGATCATCAGACATAGAATGGTCGGAAAAACTATTATTATCCATATTTGACTTCCCATAGAAATTGATTGGTTTAAAATTAGCCATTTAAGAGCAAATTAAATCTAAAATAATGAGAAAAATAATCAATAAAAGTATCTAAAAACATAAATTATGCTAAATGAAGGGTAATCATGGTATTTTAAGCAGGGCATACCGGTGAGTCCCATGATACAGAGTGAATAATTATTAATTCTGTACTATGGGACTCACCGGTGATTCCCAGTTGTAAAAAAGTCTGATGTTGCTATTAGGGCATAAAACATTTATTGGCATCAAGAAAGCTCACCCTTAAGCTCAATTTTATTAAAAATTGGCATTGGTATATATGGAACCCTACCATAATATGTGCCTGGTAGCCAAAGTGTTAGATCGTCGATGTTGGCCACTGGAGTTGTGTACACGCAGTCTTTTACATAACCCCATACAAAAAAGTAACAGGGAGTTAGTTATGTCTGGTGATCTGGCCGGCTAAGAGATGGGCCCCCACAGCCAATCCACCGATTTGGGAAATGCATGTTGAGGGAATTTCGTACCAATTTCGTAATTTGTGTACACCCTGTACAATAATCTGACATCTGACAACTACCACGAGAAATTATATTACTTTTTCTCACAGATGGCGCAATGGTATGTGTACAGTGCTTACAAGAAGTCTCACGCCTCTGTCTCGTCCCAAGCTAGTCTGTTAGATATAAAATGGGCGGTCCTTATGGCAGCGGAGGTGTGTTCGGATTGGTGCACATAACTGCTCTAACACAATCAATGACGTCCATTATTACGTCACTTCTGCTGCATTTTAGTGTTTAAAATACAAATGATTAAGAAGCAGAATGGAGCAAGTTTTGGGATGTTGGGATGGTTATGGAGCAATCCTAGTCATCATAATATTAGCTGGGCATTACATTATACCGTCTCAATATATACTGTAGACTATAGAGAACGACTAATTCGGCAAATATCCCAAATCATGGATGATACCTAAGTTATTTTGACGCAGGTCTAAATTATTTGCTCAAATGCAATTATTGATATTAAGTAATTGTTGGGAATTGTTGTCAATATTGTTGTTTGTGATATATATCCTACGTGAAGAATCTAATGACCAAATTCCTCAGTGAACCTCTCACGCGCTCGCATTTCGAGGAAGTCGCGGTCGTCTCACTAATAGATAGTTTATCCATTGTTTTAAGTGGTAACTTATTAAACGAACTATGTTAAACCTATTCCATCTTATGAAAGTCATTAGTCTAAAGCAAGACTGGTGGGCCGTGAATCAGAGAAATTTGAATTTGATTTGTTCATCGTAATTATTACGTAATATAGTATACTGTATATAGTAGTATATAAGAGTTTATTGGTAGCATATCATATGACAATTCCCATAAACATGTGATGACCTCGATGTTGCCAGTTTTTATTTTTTTCCTGAAACTATTACCTTCTCATAGTTTGTTTCAACAATGCATATATTATCATCTCCACGAGCGTAGACATTGCAAGAAAAGATTCTAACTAAGGATAAGTAAAGTTCTTTCATGGTCACAATATATACTTTTATAGATGTTAAACAAAAATATAATAAAATTCTATATTAACATAAATATATATTCGATACACATTTACGTCATGGCTTTAACATCAGTATTTCGTATAGCTTCCTCCAGCATCAATAATTTCTTGCAATCGTCGCGGCATAGAAGAGGCCAGATTGTAGGGAATGTTTGGTGTTCGGCGTAAGCTCTCCTAACTATTCCTCGTGTGAGCTAAAAGTGCTTCAAATGTTCTTTCATTGCGTTGCTCCAATTCGTTAATCATTATTACCCAAAGGTTTTCAATCGGATTCAAATCAGGAGAACGTGGTGGCAGAATTAGATTAATAATCTCTGGGTGATCCTCGTACCACGCTCTCACAACGTTACTCCTATGACTGGGACTGTTATCTTCCATTAAGTAAAATGGTTCCGGTGCTGGAACCAGATACGCACGAACACTGGGTAGCAGCACCTCTTCCAGTATCTGGCAATATTGCTGTCCAGTAAAGCGTCCATCTACTTGAGTCAATTCTACGACACCATAGCCAGACATCCAGCCCCACACACCGAGATTGATGTGACCACTACGTTTGCTCGGGAAAACATTTCCTTCTTCATAGCGTTTTCCGCGCTGCCTCCAACAATGCAGGGAACCATGACTATCTGTTGAAAATGTTTTTTTCGTCACAGTACACAACTTTTCTCAAGAATTCTTCCTCCTGCGGCAAGTATTGCAAGGCAAATCCCATCGGCGCCTCTTTATGCTCAATCGTCAATGCAGGTTTTATAGCTGGACGGCGAGAAAAATACCCTGTCTCGTGAAGTCTGTTGTTCACTGTATTTGCGCTACAACGAAGGTTCAGGTGTCTGTAAATATGCGTCGCTGGAACAAACGGATGCTCTTTGGCATGATTAACAATCGCAGCATCTTTCTCTTGAGATGTTGAACGCGGAGGACCAGACCTCGGCAAAGTAGCGATTGAGTTTTCTGCTTCATACCGATGAATCCACCGTTCCACAGTGCTTCGATGAACGTCTAGTCGTCTTGATATTTCTCTTATTGGCACACCATGTTCATGCAATGTCACCATTGCTCTCCGCATTGCCTGGGTCGTCTCGTGGTGCACAGACGGCCTTTCCATCTTTGTGTAAATGGCTTATGTGAAGCGTGCTGGGACGATAAAGGAAATGAGGATACCATGCACCCCTTCTGAAATTGATTTCGGTTGTGAAGGGTACCAACCCTTCGAATGGTAATAATAATCAGCCAATTTCCTATTTTGTTGAACATATGCATAAAAAATTCGTCTTAAAAGCCAAGGATCCAAAGATTGTCAGCCATAGTTTATATCCCAACTGAATATAGTCAGCCATCAACAGTATAATCATATTTTATTTCCATAACTACTCATGACTACTCTGCCATAGTAAATAACCTTATTATGACTTAGGTAGTAGTGGTAATTCTGAGTGGCGGCCTCTAGCCACATACGTTAAACCTATCAGTGCGTCTAAGACCAGACTCTTCTGTTTCTGTCAATTCATTGTTAGTTTAAGGTATTTTGCTCTTTGTCTTTCTAGGTCTAGGGCATTAAAATAAATATTTGAGTTTGTGTTTAGCATTTCCTCCTCCCTTCGTAATTCCCCACCCAACCTCGTTTCCTTCGACATAGCAACGCTTACCTCCATCCTCATTCCACTTCCTTCATTAAACCTATTAATTATCGCTTTTACTGTCCCTTCCTTCCATCCTTCAATGCCAGCGTTCTTAAACCTAGCACATAAATTATATAATATGGAATCTAACACCTTAGATCTTTACGCATTCAAGTTACTTGAAGACGCCTGTGTCTTAGGGGAATCTAAGTGTTGAGAGTGGGCTTGAGAGGTAGTCTATAGATTATTACAGATGACCTTGAACGCTCCAACTATTTAAAAATGATTATTTATTACGCACATCATATGGCATAATACACACATGAATTTAAGTATCTTACACTATAGGAATGGAATTGAATCCTACCAGAGTTAAAAAGTCGCAAAATATGATAGATTAGTTTGTATTAAGAGGTCACTAAGAGAAAAGGATTTGGAGTAGAGCGGAAGGCAGAGAGTATATTTTCTCGAGTTTCGGTTATTATTAACGTTATATGGATACATTGCCATGCGGTGTGATCAGAGAGAGAGAGAGAGAGAGAGAGAGAGAGAGAGAGAGAGAGAAGAGAGAGACAGACAGACAGAGAGCTTTTAAATCACACCTTTTAAATGGTTTGTGGGTAAGGGCTTCACGTATGTTATTTTAGTCCAGGGTAGTTTATGTGGAGGTGTTAACGTAACTTGCACTTGGGACTGTTAATTGTAAGACAACTATCATAGCTGGGACTGAGACACGTTATCCCCTGCATACTCTATGTATATCTATATACAGTATGTCTCTATATATAAATAGCTAGAGTGATCAACACAATGATAATGTGGACGTCATTGATGGGGTTAGAGCAATTATGTGCACCAATCCGAACACACCTCCGCTGCCATAAGGACCGCCCATTTTATACCTAACAGACTAGCTTGGGACGAGACAGAGGCGCGAGACTTCTTGTAAGCACTGTACCTCGTTTCCTAATATTTTTATTTGAGAGAGAAGTTGTAAAGGTAATTTGTGTACACCCTGTATTATATTGGCAAGTTGTGTTTAGGACTGTACCTGTGTTAAGCTGTATGCGTAGAAAAAGGCTGCAAGCACGTTTCCTCTTTGCGTGGACGTCATTTTAATTGGTGATGTATTTTGTGATGAATCCTAAAAAAATAAATGAAAAGTAAAAGAGATCAACAATTAAAGTTACACAAATAAACATATTTATATATAAAAAACATGTAATATTTTCTAAGGAGAAATTATGAGGTTTATACATTTGTCGTTATTATAAATAGAAGTGATAATGATAAGACTACAAAGTAAGCCTACAAGACTATAAAAAGGAAAAAATTGAAATAAAAATAAAATGTACACGTAGCGACAATACCAACATATATATATATATATATATATATATATAGTAATGATAATGAAAATGATAATGTTTATTGGCAGGAGACAGATCCCATAAAATAAAAAGGTATAGTATCCATCAAGGTAATCAACGATACAACTAGTTAAACAATAAATTTATAAAACAAAAACAAAAAAGGACTACGGTAATAAAGAAAAATAATAATAATAATAATAATAATAATACGCATAAAGAAACGAAAATAACAAAATTAGTAGTGACAGTTCATAAAAATAATAAGTACATATAATGGAATGGCTAATGCAGCAGTTAAGTGGAGCTATAGACAAATACTTTCGTACCAAGAGGTCCCCAATCTAGAAGACATAAAGCAGGACTGATGAATAACTTGGACAAATGGATTGTTTGGGTTTTTAATTCTTCGCACTAGACTGTATTGAGCACGTCTCTTTACCTCAGGGATGCTCGGAACGTTGCGGTTGGCGAACATTTGAGAGGCTGAGCATCTTGGAGGTAACTCATGTATGAGTCCATAGGATCTGTTGTAAAGCAAAGTGAGGGTTCTGCAGGAGCGTGCAGTAATATTTATGCTGCCCATAAATATTTGTGCAGATAATACGAAAAAGAGTGTCTTTAGCTTCGCTTGCACAGAATTTGAAGTTCCTCATAATCAGGTTTGCATTAGCACAGTAACTTCGGTATTGTTTCCTTATGTCTGAGTCGTCACTTAAGGAGCTGATGATAGTTTGACCCAGATACTTAAATTCTCTCTTACCTGCTCCATTGATTCGTCTCTCATTTTGAAAATAATATTAGCTGTTTGGTTTGAACTTTAAGGATGAAATTGCATAACTTTAGTTCGAGTAACATTAAAATTAATGTCATGGTTCTGAGAATATGATTCACAAATTTTTATAAAATGAACCAGATGATCTTGCATATCTCTTTGACTCTTAGTCATCCTTCTTTCAGGATTTAGGTGAAACCCTTGCTATTGCGCTAGACATATCAAAAGCTTTTGATAGAGTGACACAAATCCTTAATTTCCAAACTGCCTTCCTTCGGTTTCCATCCTTCTGTCTGTGGCTCCATCTCTAATTTCCTTTCTGGCCGATCTATAGCTGCGGTTGTAGATGACCACTGTTCTTCTCCTAAAGCTATTAACAGTGGTGTACCAGAGGCTCTGTCCTATTACTGACTCTTTTCCTCTTATTTATCAATGATCTATTAAGTCGCACTTCCTATCCTATCCACTCCGATGCCGATGATTCCATTCTTCACTTCTTCACTCGCTTTGCAAAGCGACCCTCTCAACAGATACTCAATGTTTCGTGTCAGACAGCTCTACTATTTCTGATTGGGGCAGAGAAAACCTTGTAGTTTTCAATACCTCAAAAACTCAATTCTTCCATCTATCCACTCCTCACAATCTTCCACACGACTATCTCCTTACCTTCAACAATACACAACTCAATCCTTTCTCCACTCTTAACATTTTTGGCGTTTCCTTTTCTCATGATCTTTCCTGGAAAGATCACATATACTCCTTCTAAAACAGCTTCTAAAAAGTTAGGTATGCTCCACCAGCTCTGCAGTTTCTTCATCCCCACTCAGTTGCTGTCTCTGTACAGGGGTCTCGTCCGCCTCTGTATTGAGTACGCGTCTCATATATCGGGTGGCTCAACGCACACAGCTCTACTTGACCAGATGGAATCAAAGGCTTTTCGTCTCATCGATTCCCCGCCTCTTACTGACTGTCTTCAATCCCTTTCTCTTCGCCGCAATGTTGTCTCACTCTCTCTTTACTATTGCTATTATAACGTGCACTGCTCTTCTGAACTCTCTAACTGCATGCCTCCCCCTTCAACGAGAGCACGCAGTACCCGACTTTCGACACATTTTCATGCCTTTCTTCTTCAACTCTCTAACGCAAGGATTAATTGGTATTTTCAATCTTTCATCTGTTTAACCGGTCAACTCTGGAACCATCTTCCCTAATCCATATTTTCCCCTGTCCCCTCCAATCTTTCAAACGCAGAGTGTCCAGGCACCTCGAAAACCTTGGACCTTGAGCTTGACTTTCTTCCTCTATGGGACGGGCATTTTTGCGGTCATTGGACCTTGGTCCCTCCTTCCTGCATAAAGAAAGACCTTTCACAGAAGGGCTTACTAACATCATATCATCGGCACAGACCAAATATATAGCCGTAGTAAAATAAGTAATAATTAGGTAATTAAGTGCACATCGTATTAAGAAAACAACAACAGCAAAAATGATGATGAAAAAGGAGAAAAAGTAACCTAATATGGCTTTCATAAATGCTGAAACCTTATCTTCGAACATTTTCACAGCCCCACCTAAAATATTCTTTAGACTTCACCGACATTTGATGTTCAAACACCTACACCCCTGATGTATCTTCTTTGAAGATGGTCAGCCTTGATGTCACATCACAAACGTCCCCTTTGAAGATGTCCCCCAGTTTCTCTGCAATAAATATTCGGGAGTTCGGACCACTATTTAACTCTTCCCATACCAACTAACATTTTTCCTTATGATTCGCCTCTTGTCAATTCCAATTACTTCACTTTCAACAATGAACAGTGCCTTCAAACATTCGGTGTCGAGGGTCCCCTCTCTATCCTAATCTTGCCAACTTATACATGGCGTATTTTGAAACTTGTCTCCTTCCCACACTGCCCAACAGACCAGCCCTTTAGTTACTGTACATTGATGACGTTTTCGCTTTTTGGCTGGACAATCAAAATTTAAACTCTTTTCTCGACTAACTCAGTAGTCGCTCCCCATCAATCTCTTTCACCGTTGAATGGGAAAATTCCTGAAGACCGCCCTTCCTTGAAGTCAAAATTCACCGAAGAAACTCCACTTTTTGTTTCGCTCTCTGGCACCATCCTCAATACGTCAAAGGTTCTGTCCTCATTTCCCGCTTCCTAAAGGCTTCACAAAATTTTAAATTTCAAAATGGAAACCGATTCCAAAGGAATGAACGAAGAAGACAAGAAGCAGAATATACTGTATATACACATAAATTTTTTTTTGGTTAACCGCCATTTCAATCCTAGAAGAGGTCTATATTACAGCGAAGTCAAGCTAGAGGTGAGACAAGAGCCGCAACATACGGAGAAAGTCAAATAGAGGAACACTGGAAAAAGAAGAACTCTCCGCAAGAATAGACCGAAGACACTCCGAAACCGGATAAGAGTGCGAGCCCGAGAAGCTCCGCAAATGAAAGACCAAGTAAAGAGGGCAAAAAATAAATACATGTTCAACTGTTAATGGGACCTGGCAACGGAGGCAGAGCATGGGAGTATCGCCAGAAATAAGGTGGTCATGGTTCAAATGAGTATGACCTATTCTCAAACGAGCCAAAACAACTTCCTTATGCGGAGACTTATGATAAGATGATAACCAATGACAAAGAACAGACTTAAGACGGTGGAGTTTGTTCACACCGACGGCAGCCACAGAGACCTGTAATAGCGGCGGAGGGAAGGAATAAAATTTGAAAAAGGAAGGGACTTCGGAGTAATGGGAAGGAAGCAAGTTTGTCTAGCCAAAAGGTCCACCTCCTCAATACCAGCCATACCCACAGGAGAAGGACTCCAACAAAAGGAAACCCGCCACGCGGAATACGCAGGAAGAAAATGAACCAGTCACTGTACCCTTCTGACCAAGGGGTGTTTGAGATCATAAGAGCTCAAGAATGTAAGGACATTACGGGAGAAAATTACAAAAGAGTCAGGGGGAAGAGCACCCATGTAAGTTAAAGCTTCCAAGATAGCAAAAAGTTCCGCCGAGTAGAACGAAGTGTCGTGCAGGAGATGAATGTTCTGGACAGTCTTGGAGGAGAGATGGAAAACCGCTGAAGCTGCCACACCCGACAAAGAGCAAGAGCCGTCAGTGTAGACATTAATAAAGGAAGCGTGGCGAGCAAGGTGTTCTCGAAACGGGGACAACAAGACAGTACTAGGGGTGGACTTCTTACCGAAAGAACACAACTAAGGCATGATTAAGATTAATAATTTAATCACTGTTTCGAATTCAGTCATTAATTAATCAAAAAATATTTTTAGAAAATGATGAAAAATTATTAAATTTCCCCATAATTTCAGGATCATTTTACCATAAATTATGTAATGTGGCATTTGAATTTAGCACTTTTTTACATGTATAAAGTGGCTAATCTGCTTATGCCTGATTTCTTGAACGAAAGCAAACTAAAAGTATGGGGAAAATATGTTTTCTTCGGTCTTATCTCATGCAACAGAAATAATAAAACTCTTTCTTAGCCTTTTCACAAGTATTTAATTTTTAATCAGTTAATCATTGGTTAATTAGATTTTAACATTCATCACTTTTGCCCAAAAATGATTAATTAACCATTCGTTAGACACAACCCTCTGCAAAAGAAATCGAAGAAAGGATTCACGGAGGGAGGACCTGAAACAAAAATGGAAGAACTAGAGGAAGAGCAAGAGCATACTGAGAGGAAAAAAATGAACAGTTGAAGCAAGATGCCAAGAATAAACCGAAGAAAGGGTTCCATCAAGTGCAGTGCAGAAGAGAGAAGGAATCCTGTGAGTTCGGAAGATGTACACTACGGTATCGAAGGCAAGGGGAATTGCAATCAACCTGAAGGCTAGCCATCGGCGAAGAACGAAAGGCGCCAGTTGCCAGGCGGAGACCCTTATTAAGAAGGGGGTCCAGGATTCGTAAGCGAGAAGCAGAAGCGGAGCCATAGACCTCACAACCATAATCCAACTTTGACTGGATAAGAGAGTTGTACAGATGAAGGAGCGTCAGCAACCCAAGATATGTGGGAAAGATGGTCTAAAAGTGCAAGAGTCCGCCGAGCAGAGTCTCAAGTCCTTCGGGTGGGGTACCCAAGAAAGGCGCGGATCAAGGGTAATACCCAGGAATTTAAACTTGTCCCTTACCGGAATGGGGCCACCAGTCAAAATCAAGGGAGGCAGGACAGATGACGTCCTAGTCTATGAAAAGACATACACACTGTTTTGTCAGGAGAAAGACAGAATTCCACAGACATTGCCCATCTCTCGACAGCATTAATTACAAGTTACTACTTGTCTCTCCGCCACCCGCAAAGAACTACCCGAGCCGTAGACGGCGAGATCAACCTCGTAGAGAAAACATTGCACCGACAAGATTAGGAACTGTGCGACCTGAATCCATAACCAGAGAGAAGCACAGGACGCTGAGGACGGATCCTTGCGGGACTCCCTCATCTTGTCTGGCTAGGTCGGAGAACGTATAGCCTACATGAACTCGAAAAGTACAGCCCCTTAAAAAGTTACGGATAGAAAGAGGAAGAAAACCCACAAAGTTCAAAGAACGGAGACGTTGGAAGACGTAAAATCTCCACGTGGTATCATAGTAAGCTTTATGGATATAAAAAATGACAGCCGCAGTAATATGTTTACTGGAAAATACAGTCTGAAAATAATGACTAAGAAGAAGCAGAGTATTCAAGGTGCTGCGAAACTGGCGAACACTAGACTGAGAAGGAGAAAGGAGTTCTTGTCACTCTAGGGTAAAAGACAGTCGAGAAGTGACCATCTTTTCCAAGAGTTTACAGATGTAGCTGGTCAAAGCTATTGGACGAAAATTCTGAAGAAGGGAGGCATCCTGACCAGGCTTAGGAAGAGGGACAGTTATGGCTTCACGCTACCGAGCAGGAAATACACCTTCAATCCAGATGTGGTTAAAAACAAAGAAAATACACAGCCGAAATATTCATAGACTTCAGCATTCTGTAGTGAATACAATCAGAGCCAAGTGCAGGATCTCTCCGAGAGGACAATGCAGATTGAAGTTCTTGTATCTTAAACAATCGATTATAGGGGCTCATTGTTCGGGCGGTCGAAATGAAGATCTTCGCTCACCATCGCACATAAAAAAAATATTAGCCACTTCCGCCAAATCAGAAACGTCCCTGTCACCGACATGGAGGAGTGGGGAACGAGGGTGAACAAGCTTACGAGAGATACGATGAACGGTGGGAAGGACGGTAAATCAGTGTCGGGAATAATCGACGACAACCGCACTGGAAAATGATCACTTACGTAATCGTCCTCCAGGAAGTCCTACAAAAATCCAGGAGAGCATCGGTGGAACAAAAAGATCAATACAGGAAAAAGTGTCAGTATGGACATGATAATAAGTAGGAATTCTAAATTAAGATAATGGAAAGAGTGGGATGACATCAGGGAGATCAAGGTACCAGCCATGAAAGTGCCCCGAACATCACCCCACAATGACTTCAACTATTAAAATCGCCCCAAAACAAAAAAGGTCTGGGGAGGGGCTAGTCAACAACCTCCACCAGCTCCTCCTGAGAAACATGTGGAGGAAGGTCTATAGAACAGACGGTATACTGCTGAGACAAAACGGACAGCAACCATCTGCAAAGTAGACCGGAGTACGAGCGGACGACAAGGGACAGAATTACGAACAAGAATGGCAGAACCGCCCCGAGAACCGTGGGCGGGCAAAAGATTCGTAAAGGAGACGTAGCCAGTGGACCGAGTACTCAAGATCGTTTCCCGGAGACAGACACAAGCAGGCTGGGACGATCGCAAAAGAAGGGAAAAACCCTCATAATTGTCAAAAATGCTACGCCAATTCCAATGAAGGACAGAAAGAAAATTAGTTATTGGAAAATAAAAGTATAAAAAGTAAAAATTTAAAAAATAAAAATTAAAAGCAGGAAATGGAGAGCTGCTGACCATAAACAATGGAACAAACACGATATTCCCCCCCTGCAAGTCCAGATTCAATCCATCCTGCTCCGGTCGAGGCCGCAGGCGTGGATCGGAGGCGAGCAGGGAGGGAAGGGAAAACACGAACAGGAATGTGTAACTTTCTAAGACGACCCCAGCGCACCCCTAAAGAAGGAGCAGGAATCGGGGTGCAGTCAGTATGAGGAGAGACAGAACGATGGAAAGTAAGAATAGACTGGGGCATAGGGAGGTTCAACAAAGCTCGAGAGCGAGCGGGCAAGGGCGACGGGAGGGAGTCAAACACCGCGAGTTGGCTCTCCAACTGTCGGAAATCCGAGGGGCGAGCAATAGGGACAGAAAATCTTGAAGAAAGACCTACGGAATCCACGTGCGGAGAGGAAAGTGAGTCAACAAGACATGTAGTACATACAGGCGACAGGTCAGAAAAGGGTGGAGTCACTGACCTCGGGAAGTATTCGTAGGGAGATCACGCTGGGTGGTAGGGGCGGACCGCGGAGAGGAAACCAAACTCAAATGGCGGTGGCAGCAGCGAGAATTCGGAGAACCAGGGAGGACTCCTCAACCCCACGCTTAATACTGCCCTACCTACAGGCAGGTCCTCACAAGGTGGCAGCCTTACAAACGCCACCGAGAATGAAAGAATGCGACGTGGGAGCATTCGGGCAAACGAAAGCCGAGGGAAAACGTGTTGAACTGCCAAGAACCTATGCTGTGGGGAGCAGAACTAGGCCGAAGCGAGCGAAGAAAGAACCGGAGGAAGAGATGAAGTAGTAGCAGAGGCCTGAGAACGACCAGGCCGCGGACGAGAAGCACGAAGAATATCAGCGAACGTGACGTACTCCCAAACGAAACGTGCACCGAGCTGAAGAAGCAGGATATGCACGACCACAGTTGATACAAGAAGGGAAGTTTTAGCAAGGGACACCATGAAAATCCTGACCACAATGGACGTAGACGCAGAAAAACTGGGAGAATGAGAGCCAGTATACCCGAATGTTTTACATTTAAAACAACGGGTAGGAGGGGAGATATAAGGACGTACATCGAAACGGAGCCAAGCAAAAGAGACATGACCTGGCGGCGACAGCTAATCAAAAGTCAAAAGCAAGCGCAGAGTGGGTTGGAGACAGCCATCGTCACGTTCCTTGAGACGATGCACAAAAGACACTATCCACTCCACAAAACAGGAGCAGAAGTCCTCTGAACCATCTAAGAGCTGAGGGGCATATACAGTGCCTCGGCAGGAATTGAGCCTCGGATCTAGTGCACGAAACAGGACAATCACCCACGGCAGAGATTGCAGCCGAGGCACTGTTCTGATCCGAAGATCGAGATTTGATAAGTAAAGACCCATCATAAAGCTCGGAAATGTCTTCGCTAGAAACGTGGGCGGAAGCCACAAGGATGCGAAGGACCGCAATATGAAGGGAAGGCAGAGAATGAGAGGCAGTTGATTTAACAACGAAAAATGCGACATGAGGAGCCGATAGAGACGGAAATGCGGAGGGCACAGAAACGACCTCCAAGACCGGCGGGCATGGCGGTGTCCAGCAGGAGAACAAGGAGTACTGCGAGAGCCAGAACCCTGAGAGAACTCCTGTGTAGCATGTCAAAATAGATGTGGTGTGTAAGGAAGTGGATCTGTTGGACTTTAGCATGAAATCTGGCGTATGGCAAAACAGATTTGGGGCATGACACAAAGTAAACAAAAAATTTCCTTCACTCTACCATGGGATTAAGTTAAGTGTTGTGTCGCTAAGTTGGAAATGCTGTTTGGGCACATGATACGATGAGCTTTAAATTGATTAGACTGGAAAAAAATAAATGGGAGTTATCTAGCAGATGACCTTGGCCAGAATTGATCACGTGGGAACAACTAATCAATGTAAAATTGCCACATAATCTAGGGCAAATATATATATATATATATATATATATATATGATACACACAGACCGTGCATGGAACAAGGAACTCTTCTGGGATAATTAAATCCACTATAGTCCGAATAAGTAATGGTAAATGACAAATACCATAGTTTTTCTTTTTCATGATGCAAGCCCGACGTGGGCAACGGGTCTCTCACAAAGAGGTCTCATAAATATAGCTTCCCTCACCAGCTATCTGCAAAGCAGACAGGATCCAGCTTTGGGACATGGATCTAGGGTTTAAAGCAGCCTAGCCCCACTACATTTAGAACCTCAATATAAGTAAAAGACTCGTTGCATTCACGTCGGATTGAATAAATCAAAGAAAAAGGAGTAACTATTATATTTATAGCCAAAACCAAAACTTAAACCTCAACTGGCAGAATTGAGCGTCCACTTTTCAAGGCACATAACATGTCCGTTTCATGATGGGAATAAGACTCAGAATGGTTCCCTGAGTTTTTTATGATACACACAGACCGTGCATGGAACAAGGAACTCTTCTGGGATAATTAAATCCACTATAGTCCGAATAAGTAATGGTAAATGACAAATACCATAGTTTTTCTTTTTCATGATGCAAGCCCAACGTGGGCAACGGGTCCCAAAGCTGGATCCTGTCTGCTTTGCAGATAGCTGGTGAGGGAAGCTATATTTATGGGACCTCTTTGTGAGAGACCCGTTGTCCACGTCGGGCTTGCATCATGAAAAAGAAAAACTATGGTATTTGTCATTTACCATTACTTATTCGGACTATAGTGGATTTAATTATCCAGAAGAGTTCCTTGTTCCATGCACGGTCTGTGTGTATCGTAAAAAACTCAACGAACCATTCTGAGTTCATTCCCATCATGAAACGGACATGTTATGTGCCTTGAAAAGTGGACGCTGAATTCTGCAAGTTGAGGTTTAAGTTTTGGTTTTGGCTAAAAATATAATAGTTACCCCTTTTTCTTTGATATATTCAATCCGACGTGAATGCAACGAGTCTGTTACTTATATTGAGGTTCTAAATGTAGTGGGGCTAGGCTGCTTTAAACTCTAGAGTCTAGATCCATGTCCCAAAGCTGGATCCTGTCTGCTTTGCAGATAGCTGGTGAGGGAAGCTATATTTATGGGACCTCTTTGTGAGAGACCAGTTGCCCACATCGGGCTTGCATCATGAAAAAGAAAAACTATGGTATTTGTCATTTACCATTACTTATTCGGACTATAGTGGATTTAATTATCCCAGAAGAGTTCCTTGTTCCATGCACGGTCTGTGTGTATCATAAAAAACTCAGGGAACCCTTCTGAGTTCATTCCCATCATGAAACGGACATGTTATGTGCCTTGAAAAGTGGACGCTCAATTCTGCCAGTTGAGGTTTAAGTTTTGGTTTTGACTAAAAATATAATAGTTACCCCTTTTTCTTTGATTTATTCAATCCGACGTGAATGCAACGAGTCTTTTACTTATATTGAGGTTCTAAATAGTGGGGCTAGGCTGCTTTAAACCTAGATCCATGTCCCAAAGCTGGATCCTGTCTGCTTTGCAGATAGCTGGTGAGGGAAGCTATATTTATGAGACCTCTTTGTGAGAGACCCGTTGACCACGTCGGGCTTGCATCATGAAAAAGAAAAACTATGGTATTTGTCATTTACCATTACTTATTCGGACTATAGTGGATTTAATTATCCCAGAAGAGTTCCTTGTTCCATGCACGGTCTGTGTGTATCATAAAAAACTCAGGGAACCATTCTGAGTTAATTCCCATATATATATATATAATATATATATATATATATATATATATATATATATATAGGGCGTCCCCAAAACATGTATACACACTTTAACAGCTGATAGCTCAATTGATGTTTCTTTCTTTCCAAGTTAAACCCATTAGAATTAATAATGGCAGTCAGACTAAGCTTTGAACAAAGGAAATTCATTCTAAAATGCTACTGGAAGTGTGAAAACGCAGTTGAAGGCAAAGACAGTTTAGGAGGGAGTTTCAAACAGATCCACCAACGCGACTTACCATCACTCGAATTAGAGATAAGTTTGAAGCCGATGGAACTGTTCAGAATGTCCACAAGAAGCGTTCCGGAAGACCACGGACATCGACAAGCCCCACAAAGCAAGAAAGAGTACTGGAAACGTATCACCAAAGTCCAAGAAAATCTGTGCGGCAAGCGAGTCGTGAGGTAGGAATTTCAGAATCGTCTGTCCAACGCATTTTGAAGCGCTGTCAATGGAAAAGTTACATTCCAAGATTAGTCCATGCTATTAATGAAGATGATCCGGACCGAAGAGTGGAGTATTGCGAGTGGT
>JAJOZX010018078.1:0-51937 GCA_023014485.1 Bathynomus jamesi
AAATTGTTTAGCAGCGGTGGAGAAGTAATGATCTCTTTTTGCCAATCGATCATCTCGGTGTAGTCAGTAGATTGGAGATTGAGGGTTCGAGGCAACTCAAAGTTTCTGGTACTTGAAAATCCAGTTCTTGAAAGGATGATTTTCTAAATAGCTTTCTCCCTAATTTCTAGTCTCTTGTCAGTTACCATTGATATGAGTATATTTTCTGGGTGGGCAAAGTAGGCTTTATTCTTTAATACTGTTCTATGATTGATCGAATGATCGATGTTGTTCATCTAAATTTCGAAGCAAGCACATTAAATGCCAAAAGTTATATGCACCATCAGTTGCATTAGGATGAGATTTTATCCAAAACCACCCTGGAACATAGAACTGTATAATAATCTTGACTATATCTTGAACATTTTTATCGGGATTTGGCGTTGAGATATATAATTAATCAAAGGACCCTGTTGGCTCGAGTTAGCCAGCGAGCATGGTGAAGGGTACCTGGGATCGAGTGGACAGATCTTGAGAAGTGTCTCCAGTTTGCACTGCCAGACACATATCATAGAGATATCTTTGATCACGGCTTAGCTCCTTCACAACATTTGGTGGAATTTCTTTAATGTTTCCCTTTACGCGAGAATATTTGACTACCTCCAATTTTGTTAAATCTGTTTTCAGTTTATTCCCAGTTGAACCCACAAAAGTATTTGGACCTGTTGTTTTACCATCAATGGCTTTGTAAACGCGCATAAAAGGCAGCTCATTCAAATGCAAGAGGCACACCAACCACTGCACTGGTCTGTTAAGTTGAATTTCAACCACTTTTATGGCTCCACCAATTTTTCCTGTATTTACAGGAGTACCATCACACAGTAAAGCTTTGATAGTATCTGTGCTGTTCGAGTCTGTAATAATAGTTATCAACTCTTCTGCTATGCAGCGAGCAGTTCCATTATCTAGTGTGACATGGTCTACATAGATGCTTCCAGGTTCTTTCACAATAACATAGTGTTCTTCTTTTATCTTTCCACTTTTAGTTAATGTGTTATCTTTCCTTCCATCAAATCCAAGGCACTCCATTTTCAGATTTTCGGATTTAGACCTAAAAGTATTTGTTTCACCCATGCGATTTCTTACTCTTTCTAGTTTCTTTCTGTCAAGCATGTTGGTGTGGTTAAGCATTCACAAGAAGATATACCAAACATTTCATCATACTGAGCTACTTTTAAGGCAAAACTTTCATTTCTTCGATATAACGGCACCGTGTTCAATTCTGAGGCTTCTTCTATTAGTCGACTGACTTTAAGATAGATACCTTTGGTGTTAATCGTAGGAAAAGAAAATTTCATCTAAATGTTTTCAATATCTTTTACAACAATCCTGTAACAATCATTAGCCGTTGCCGATCCTTTTGATTTAGCTTCTTCACGACGGCGCACAAAAAGGTAGTGTCTCACATCATCTGCTTTTGAAGGAGTCATGGCTGCAGGGAATTCCGCAGGATAGCCAAAGGCTGCATTTGAGGACTTGCTTCTAGTAGTTATAGTTTATATTCAGAAGTAAAATCAAATTATATATAATTTATGATAATTCAAATTATAATTAAAGCAAATGCAAATTATTTCTATTTATCTGAAACATAAAAATATCAAGCATTAAACAAACAACTTATCATGTAACATATAACAACATTAAACATATGCAAATATGAAGGTATAAAAGGGAGGAGGGGTGTGATAGGGGTAGTAGGGTAGCACATGCTTGATCTTTTAATATTTTGTTAAAGTGATAAAAAAAACCTCACATAGTCCGAATAAATAATGGTAAATGACAGACATGTTAGTTTTTCTTTTTCATATTAGCCCGAGGTGGGCTGTCCTAAAGCTGGATCCTATCTGCTTGCCAGATAGCTGGTGAGGGACCTTTGCGAGTGACCCGTTGCCCACGTCGGGCTAACATCATGAAAAAGAAAAAACTATAGTGTTTGTCATTTACCATTACTTATTCGGACTATAGTGGATTTAATTTTGCCAGAAGAGTTCCTTGTTCCATGCATGGTCTGTGTGTATACATATGTTATACACTTATTTTAACTTATTTTAACTTTTTTTTTAATAATGAGCACATTTTGAATAGGAGAAACAAGCGGTAGCTCGCTATCGCCCTCCGGATTCTTTTTTCACTACTTCATTTTTTTTATTAGTTGTAGATTTAAAATTATAGATATAAAGCCCTCATAGGAAGAAGTGGCTAAGCGACAAAAGTATGGCATATCACATCTCTCTGATATATGCGTCTAGGAGAATTTGTCTAAAACAATTCGTCTAAAATACAATTTGTCTAAATCAATTTGTCTAAAACAATTTGTCTAAAATAGTTTGTCTAAAATCAATTTGTCTAAAAACAATTTGTCTAAAATACAATTTGTCTAAAAATAATTTGTCTAAAATGCAATTTGTCTAAACAAACAATTTAATATAATATGGCATACAAATTGTTGCCTGATGTACAATGCTATTTATTACTTGCCACGCCCCATCTTAAAAGGTTACCTCTTGTGCGGAATAGTACATCGAAATAGTTTGTCTAAAATAGTTTGTCTAAAAATAATTTGTCTAAAATACAATTTGACTAATAACTGAAGATAACTAGAAATGCATTTGTCTGCTTGATAAATTTGGAGTGAGGATGAAAAGATTGAAAATGGGTTGATTTTATTTCATAATATACCTAACCTAACCTAACCTAACCTAACCGGGTTATGGGTTCCGGGATAACTGATTTCGATGTACTATTCCGCACAAGAGGTAACCTTTTAAGATGGGGCGTGGCAAGTAATAAATAGCATTGTACATCAGGCAACAATTTGTATGCCATATTATATTAAATTGTTTGTTTAGACAAATTGTATTTTAGACAAATTAATTATTTTTAGACAAATTGTATTTTAGACAAATTGTTATTAGACAAATTGATTTTAGACAAACTATTTTAGACAAATTGTTTTAGACAAATTGATTTAGACAAATTGTATTTTAGACGAATTGTTTTAGACAAACTCGCCTGATTCGCTGATATATATGGCATATCAGTGGATGGTACAATTAGAAGCACCGTCGTTTAAATATACATCAATTTTTTATGATCCACAAATAAGAAGACAGTATTGCGTTTGTTGAATACTATAATATGATGGAATGCTTTTTCCCCTCTAACATATGGGAAAATGGTTCACTTCGAGTCTAACTTTATCGTTTATTTTTTGTCATACTTTATAAAATAATATAATTACAAAAATTGTAATGAATCGTAACTGCAAATCGATGAAAGAATGGAGCTTAATATCCCAATTAAATTGTGAGTCCTTTCGGGCTATCAATCAATCAAATGTAAAGAGAAAAAGACTTTTTTTTTCACTTTTTCATGTATTTTTTTGTATTATATTATATGAGGCCCTCATAGGAAGAAGTGGCTACTTCATTTTTTTTATTGGTTTTAGATTTAAACTTATATTATATGAAGCCCTCATTGGAAGAAATGGCTAAGCTACAAAATTTTAAAAAACGCCATTACCCTCCCACCGTCACTCCCCCATTACCCCCACACACAAAAGTAAAAAAGCCATTACCCATATTACCCCCACCCCCACTCCCCCACCCCAACTCCGGGCGGGTAGCAGTATATAGATCACAGTATATATGTAAAGCTCAAGATTTTCACGGCTGCGTTCTTTTCTGTAGTTTTATCGCGGTGCTGGGGCCTTCGGACCCAGTAACCGGTGACCTAGGACCGGGAAACTTGACAGAGCACATCGTCAGCTCATGGGCTATCAGTTGGTGGTGGTTGCAGAATTTTCCGATGTGCCGTTTAGGCTGTTCACGTGTTCCGAAGAAAGCGGACACACACACACACACACACATTTTAGCTCAATAGTATATTAGATGTCACAGTGCTACCCGCCCGGGGGTAGTGGGGGAGGGGGTGGAGTAGTTGGGGGAGGGGGAGGGGGAGGGGGGGAGGTAATGGGGAGAGGGGGAGGGTAATGGGGGTAATGGCGTTTTTACTTTTGTGTGTGGGGATAATGGGGAGTGGGGTGCGGGGTAATGGGGGAGAGGGGTGGGGGTAATGGCGTATATAGCAGTATATGTCACAGTGCTACCCGCCCGGAGGGCCAAGTTGTACAACGGTCGCGAGCGATAGCGAGCTACCGCTTGTAAGAGCTAATATATATATGATACACACAGACCGTGCATGGAACAAGGAACTCTTCTGGGATAATTAAATCCACTATAGTCCGAATAAGCAATGGTAAATGACAAATACCATAGTTTTTCTTTTTCATGATGCTAGCCCGACGTGGGCAACGGGTCACTCGCAAAGAGGTCCCATAAATATAGCTTCCCTCACCAGCTATCTGCAAAGCAGACAGGATCCAGCTTTGGGACATGGATCTAGGGTTTAAAGCAGCCTAGCCCTGCTACATTTAAACCTCAATATAAGCAAAAGACTCGCTGCCTTCACGTCAGATTGAATACGTCAAAGAAAAAGGGGTAACTATTATATTTTTAGCCAAAAACCAAAACTTAAACCTCAACTGGCAGAATTGAGCGTCCACTTTTCAAGGCACATAACATGTCCGTTTCAAGATGGGAATGAACTCAGAATGGTCCCTTGAGGTATTTGTCATTTACCATTGCTTATTCGGACTATAGTGGATTTTGCTCGTTTTCTATTTTTTTTTTTTTAGGAGGGGGGACCCAAGGAAAGACGATTTTGTTTATTTATTACTTTATTTTGCTTGGAAATTTGAAAAGTTGTCTACACATGGCAAGAATTTTATCAGCCCAGTCGTCATGTATATGTATACCCCCAAAAATTTCGTATACCCCTGTATACCCCATCTCTGCCATATTCTCCTAAATAGAATTGGTACCCCTGGTATACCGTATACCCAGGTTGAAGAGCACTGTATAATTACACAATCTTCCAAGGTAGTAATATGACCGCAAAATGTTCGAGTGCATATATGCAATTGCAATGTTGATCAATTGTTGCAAGGTGCCAGCCCCTTCCCCCCTGGGGGTAATGGGGGAAGGGTGGTGATGGGGGTAAATGGGAGAGAGAGGTGGGGTTGATGGGTGTGGGTAATGGGGGTGGGGTGGGGTAATGGGGGAGGGGGGTTAGCCCCCAAGTTGCATAGAGGGGGATGAGGGGTTTTGGGGGGAGAGGGAGAACGACCTCCCCCCAAAAGGGTAGCTCAGGCCCTCGTCGTAGGCGAGTTTGCGAAGCACAAGCAGTGCCCGTAGAGCAGTGAGCCGAAGGCTCTGCTTGTAAAAACAAAAAATATTTGTCGTTTCAAAAATTTGACGATAATTTGTGTTGAAAATTGGACGTAGGCTATAGGCCATCTTATTCTTAGTTGGCGCAAAGACCTAGGCTATATACATACATTCGTGACACTTTTAAAACATTAAAGGAACAGAATGGAAGACTGGAATATTACAAAAATAATATGTCACAAGCATGCGATTTACCATTTCTATGGTTGAACACTCATAATGAACAGTATCCATGTTTGTGCCATTAGTAGTTCGCTGTAAACAGCGAATGTCCCTTAACTGTGCCTCTCTAATCCGTCTCCTTTAATTTCTCCCCAAATAATGACTTATACGATACGTACAGAGTAAATCACTCTGACGTCATAAAGTACTTAGTTTCCTTCACGTTTCGATCACGTGCTTAGTATGAGGCTATCCTTAGTATTCAATGTATGGCACATTCTTTAATACTAATAAAAGCTTTACTATCTATAAGTCATTATTTATATGTTGTGTCCTGTCGGTATTATTCAACCATACTCATTCATACATCCATGTTCTTCTTGACCGCTATCCTTTATTAATTTTATTACTTATTCATCTACCTATTGTCTACTTATGCCCTATCAACTTATCAGTCTATGTTTGCTCGTGTCTAGATTACGCACACAACTTATTGTGTGACGACTGTGTACACTACTTTGCGCAGTCGTACATGTCCCTTGACGATCATGATTGCGTACATGTAAACACGTCCACGTGTATTCTTTATACTTTTTCTTTTAATTATTTCACCTCTCGCAAGGTACTCGTTAATGCTGACTCAGTGTTCGAATTCCGATGTCGTCGCCAAAACCAAGCATCTGAATTCGAAAATCTCTCTCTTGCTTCTGCTACAAATTTATAACATTAAGATGTTATGTATATTATTATATTATACTATATTGTCTGTATTATGTTATCATTAATGTCCGTGTACTTCCAAGTGAAAAGTACACCGTATTTTTCTCCGTTTTCATCATCGCTAGCTAATTAGACTTTCAAATCATGATAACCAACCATTCCTCTAATAATATTAGACATAATTTGGCGTAATCACTGTTAACTATAAATATTATATAACATTGTTGTTAATCCCCTTTAAATTATAGAACAACGGAGAACTCTCCTTCATTATTTAAATTGTATTACCTATTCAGATTACTTCAGTATTAGATATGTCAATTAACAAATTGCTAAAATTGTAAAGGTAATTAATGTACTTCATATAATGTAATTTATGTACTTAATGTACTCGGTACATGTCGGTCCCCCGACATTATGTCGCCACCCAAAAGTGTATACCTTACAAAAATTAGTATTTTTTTGTTAATCTTTTTATCTTTCTAAATTTCGTTGTATTCTTAAATTATGCTTGACGTCAGAATTCTTCAGCTCTCCAGCTAAAGTGGGAGCTTAACCTTCAACTGCATTCCCCCAAAACTGAGGCTTATTTATTTCTTGTATTGTAAATTAATTCATTCCTGCCTGGCCCCTTGTTACCAGAGGTTGCACCTCCCTCACTTTGAATTCCTGCCTGAGCCGTTGTTACCAGAGGTGGCTCCTCTCTCATTTTAAATTCCTGCCTTACCCCTACTCGCGGAGGACGACCTTCCTCCCTGTAAATTCCTGCCGTAACCCTTACTCGAGGAGGACAAGCCTCCTCACTTTCAATTCCACCTTAACTATTGTCAAACGGGTCGAACCTCTACCCCTGTAAATTCCTGCTTGAGCTGCTGTGTAAGAGGTAAAACCTCTCCCGCTGTAAACTTCTGATTATCAGTGCCTCGTTCTGTATATACTTTGTGAATAAAAATTTATGAGTGAACTAAAACTCCAATTTTTGAAGTGAAGTGTTTCCATTCACCCGTTCGGAAAAAAACCTGGTAGAAACTGTTCATTGGTACACGGATGCTCTCGGCTAAGGCCGAGCTTACCCAACAAGGACCACCTTCGTTGGATTGTCCAAAGTGCATTAGCCCTAAAAAGTCGCAAGCGGGCAGAGGCTCGCACAACCTATGCGCGACAAATATATTATTGGTCATACCTAACCTAACCCAAACTTAACCTAACCTAGCTTAACATAGCCTAACCTATCCTAACCTGACCTAACCTAACCAATGTACTGTATAAAAATAATTTTCTTCACCTTAAAACAATGAAATTTACTGAAATATACTTAAATTGTTAATCATAATGCAAACGTAAATTTAGTTTGGTTCGTTCCGTTTTATTTTGATTTTCGTAGCTAACCTAACCTAACCTAACGCAAAATCTTTCCTTTTTTTAGATCATTGGTAAATTTATTTATTTATACGAAAAAGACCGGTTAGGTCAACTGAATGCCCGGTTAGGTCAACTGAATGCCCGGTTAGGTTAATTGAATTCCCGGTTAGATCAACTGTACGCCCTTGATGATTGGTTAGGTTAAGTTGTTATATTTTCGTTAGTTTAAACGAAAATGACGAGAGCAAAAATACATAATAAACAGTTTGGTAGTCCCGATAATACGTAAGTACCGGCATACATTTAATGAATACTTAAGCATATGATTCTACATGAGCATCATCAGTACCTCTACAGAGTTCGAATCTGTCAGCAGCATTGCGGAACACATTTTGGAGCATGACAGGGGTTATTTTTGTAACTGCTGTTACGATACGAGCACGTAAATCTTGCAGATCTGTAACCCTCGTTTGATAGACGTTTGATTTAATAAAGCCCCATGCAAAAAAATCCAAGGGGGTTAGGTCAGGAGATCGAGCCGCCCAGGGCCTGTTGCCTCCACGTCCGATCCACCGATTTGGAAATCGTTCATTTAGGTACTTCCGAACAATTTTTGCGTAATGACAAGGTGCCCTATCTTGTTGTTGTTGTGTTTAGCCGATCAGCCACCCTGATCGAGCAAGCCGGTGGCACGCAGGTACCCGATCGCCCTCTCCGGAGTGGACCAGAGGTTCAGCGCACTAGTGATGATGTGTTGTGTTGTGTGTTGTGCTAGAGTGGTACAGTCTGTCATAATGTGTTCAATTGTTTGTGGTGCATCCTGGCACAAGTGGCAGGTGTCGTCTGTGGAGTTGTCTAGTCTGTGTTTATATGTCTATAAGTTGGGGTGATGTCCACATCGGAATCGTACTAAGTTAACTCGATCCGATCTGCTCAGGCTGATCTCTGACCTGTTAATGGATGGCGGCTTCTCACCTAGGACCGCATTCGGACCGAGTCGTGTCAGTGCTTTGTGGGTTAGGTGTGTGTGTGTGTGTTTTCTGTACTGTGTGATGTCTGTGGGGCGTGGTATGGAATGGAGTATTTGGTTATAATGTCTCTCTGGTGTTACCTTAATGGTGCGAGGTGTCGGTGCATGATTGTACATGTAGTGGCAAGGGTGTTGTGGGTTAGTTGTCGCTGCTGCCATGAATTGTGTTCTCCTCATGTCTAAATGTTCCTAACTTTCAGTATTTTTATTTCTGTGTGCAGGTGTTCTATTGGTGTTGTTTGAGTACATTCTGTAATGATACGAAGTGCGTTGTTTTGTATTGTCTGTAAGGTGTTTATGTATGTGTTTGAGATAATGGGTGCCCAGCATGGGCTAGCATAATCCATAACTGAGCGAATATATTGTTTGTATATGAGTGATGTTGTTTCCTACTGGTGTCCAAAGTTTGTGCATGTTAGTACCCTAAGCGTGTTACTGTAAGTCTTGACGTACATTTGTTTTTAATGTCCTGAATGTGGTTTGCAAAAGATAATGATGTGTTGTATGTGACCCCAAGTACTTTGGTCGTGTGAGTGTGTGGAATGTTGGTGTTGTTTAGTGTAAGCTGTGGAGTTATCTGGTGTTCTTTTGTGTTGCTTGTAAGGAAGGTGATGGTTGATTTTGTGGGCGCTACTTTGAGTCTATTGTGTGTGAGCCAGTCTTGTATACTGTTTATGTATGTTTGTAGGTTATTTGTAGCGGTGTCGATGTTGTTGTGGGTGGATATTAGAGTGATGTCATCTGCATATGATGATAAGGTAAGTTTGTTATCTATGGGTGTTGGAATGTCATGCATGTATAAGTTGAAAAATGTTGGTGAGAGAACAGAGCCTTGAGGGACCCCGTTCGGAAAAAGCTTGTTTTTGGATGACTTGCCATTAAATGTGACATGTGAGTATCTTCCTGAAAGATAGTTGCTCAGCCACCTTTTGGTGTTATTGTGCATGTTTGTGTTGAGTATTTTGTTTATGAGAGGGAAGCGTGAGATAGCATCAAATGCTTTACTAATGTCTATTGTTGCTAATAGTGTACGTTGAGCTGGTCGTCTGGAGTTGATGCCATCCATGATGTGCTGCGTGAGGTTAGTGAGTAATGTCGTGGTTGAGTGGTGAGGTCTGAATCCATGTTGAGTAGGCGATAGTGGTATGTATGGGTTGGTGATTTGTAAGATTAGTCTTTCTGTTACTTTGGAAGGTATGCATAGTAAAGTAATGGGTCTATAGGAAGCTGGTTCTGTTGGATTTTTGTTTGGTTTGAGTAGTGTAATAATTTTACCTTGTTTCCATATGTTAGGAATAATACAGTGTTGGTATGAATATGTGCTGATATTTGTGAGAGCTAGTATTCCTTGTGGGCCCAAGTGTTTAAAGTGTATGTTAGATATGTTGTCTGGTCCAGTAGCCTTCGAATTCTTAATGTTTTTGATGATCTTGATGGTCTGGTCTGTATTGAAGGGTGTAATGGTCGTGTCGAGTCTGTAGGTTTTCTTGTGTCTGGCTGTTTGTCTGTCTGCGTGTTTCTAGTTGTTGTCTCTGTTTAAGTGACTTATCTTTGCGTAGTGATTAACTAGAATGTTAGCTTGTTGTGTATATGTTGGGATATTATTTTGGCTGCGACAGATAGCCGCGTGTGAGGTGTGAATGCCGCTGTTAGAGTGGGTAATGCTGTTTATATAGTCTTGTATAGCCTGGATGTATCCGTGGAGTGGTTTAGTGTTATGAATTCCCTAAATGTTTCTGTTTGTTTTTCTTTGAATTTGTTGTTTATTTCTGTGTTGAGCTGTTGTGTCTGTTGTTTTATGCTTCTGTGTGTGGTGTTTGTGTGTTATATTTGAGGTTGTTACGTTGCCTTATGAGGTGGGCTATTTCTCTAGTGTAATTTGGGTTGTATTTCCTAATGTTGCCCTTGGGTATGTATTTGTTTGCATTATTGATGATCTGATTAAATGTTTTGAAAGACGACGGTGTTTAAAATGCCATCTGAATGAAGCTGGGACATTTAAGTGCTCATATCATAGCAGCAGTTACAAAAATAACTCGTCATGCTCCAAAATGTGTTCCGTAATGCTGCTGACAGATTCGAACTCTGTAGAGATACTGATGGTGCTCATGTAGAATCATATGCTTAAGTATTCATTAAATGTATGCCTCTATTATATTGTTATTGAATTTTACCCTTATCGCTACGTTTTCACTGAAATAGATAGGGACTTTATAAACACCCTGTATGTATATATATATAACGTAAAGAACGACGCTTGTATAGGAGATATTCCGCGCAAGACGAGAGAGAGAGAACGAAACAAATGAAAAAATGAGGTAACCAACCGGGAATCGAACCCGGGATCTTCCGATTGCCGGTCAGATATGATAACCACTACACCATGGGCCTCACTCTTCCAAATGTCGTAATTCTTCTACATACTCGCAGAAACCAATGCCCCAAGGGGGCACCTCCCGCATGCCGTAACATTATATACATTTTAACTGCAAACACGCAGTATAATTAACGTAAAGAACGACGCTTGTATAGGAGATATTCCGCCCATGGTGTAGTGGTTATCATATCTGACCGGCAATTGGAAGATCCCGGGTTCGATTCCCGGGTGGTTACCTCATTTTTTCATTTGTTTCGTTCTCTCTCTCTTGTCTTGCGCGGAATATCCCCTATACAAGCGTCCTTCTTTACGATAATTATACTGCGTGTTTGCAGTTAAAATGTATATAATGTTACGGCATGCGGTAGGTGCCCCCTTGGGGCATTGGTTTCTGCGAGTATGTAGAAGAATTACGACATTTGGAAGAGTGAGGCCCATGGTGTAGTGGTTATCATATCTGACCGGCAATCGGAAGATCCCGGGTTCGATTCCCGGGTGGTTACCTCATTTTTTCATTTGTTTCGTCCTCTCTCTCGTCTTGCGCGGAATATCTCCTATACAAGCGTCGTTCTTTACGTTAATTATACTGCGTGTTTGCAGTTAAAATGTATATATATATATATATATATATATATATATTGTGTATGTAATATTAACTTGTTTATTATGTATGCAGAATTCTAATAACTAGTACAGTTCCCGCCGCTTCGCTGACGGTTAGACAGGCTAAACTACAAAAAAAGAACCCAGCCGTGAAAATTTTGAGCTTCACATTGTGTCAACATTTCTGAATCTGGTATCTCCAAAACCTCCTCACCCCCATTCATACAACTTGGGGGCTAACCCCCTCCCCCATTACCCCCACCCCTCCCCACTACCCCACCCATCCCCGATTACCCCCACCTCAACCCTTCCCCCATTGCTAAACTACAGAAAAGAACGCAGTCATGAAAATCTTGAGCCTCACATTGCCGCCCGTAATACAATTTCTGAATTTTTTTCTCACAATTTTTTCTCACAATTTCTGAAAGTGTGACGGACAGACGGACAGACAGACAGACGGACAGCTCTCTTATTATAATATAAAGATTTAACTTAGGCTTTTGCGTATATATATATATATGGGATGAATCTCACAATTAAACACGTGAAATGAATGAATGAATGATGCTAATACATGCTAATACATGCTAATGTATTCAGAGCTACACCTCGGATAATGTTGTAGGTTGTGTGTATTCGATCGGATGTACACAATGTAACTCAGTATGTATAGGCCAAACGGGTAAAACGTTAGATATTAGGGTAAAACAGCATAAATATGCGTGTAGAACAGCTAATAATTCCAATGCTTTGTTTAACCATATGTATAGATGTAATCATAGCATCAAGTGGGATAGTTCTAAAGCGCTTGTTGAAAACAGAGATATAATTGAAAGAAATATTCTAGAATGTGCATTTATCCATTTTAAAAATAATTTCAATAACAGTGCGGGAATGTATAAAATTGACAATATTTGTTAAAATTCATTTTGCCTCTCATTATCTCTTGTTAAGTATGTGCTAATTGTTTTGGTTTCTGCTACGTTGTATATAGTTATGGGCATCTTGCCTTCTCTCTTCATTCCCTGACGAGGTGTAGCTCTGAATACACGAAAGGCCTTGGAATCTTTTTCTTTTTCCTTGTGGGTTTGCATCATATATATATATATATATATATATATACCGGGTGATTCAAAAGTCAGGTTACATAGGGCTTTTCTGTTTCTTTGCAGGTAAATGAGTTATGAGATGTTATCGAAGGAGGAGCGCATTGATGTGATATTCCTAACTGGCTGCACAAGTGCATTGCCGTTAACGGTGGCCATATCGAACATGTGATGTGACTGTTCCCCTGTATCATTACATAATACAGTATTTCCCTATGTAACCTGACGTTTGAATCCCCTGTGTATGTGTATATATATATATATATATATATATATATATATATATATATATATATTATAAAATCAAGTTGTGTGGGTGTCTGCCCGTGAACTTTTGGGTCTCTAAAAAGAACTGGGTTGGTTGGTTTTTAAAAATAGGATAATATTAGAAGAAAAAAGTTGAGGGAATGATTTTGGATTTGGTCAGGTTAGGTTGGTTAACAATGAACAGAAATTGGTCACTAAAACTATAGAAAAGAACGCAGCCATGAAAATCTTGAGCTTCACATTGTGTCAAAATTTGTGAAGCTTAAGATTTTCATGGCTGCGTTCTTTTCTATAGTTTTATTGACCAAATAATTAATTGAACCTCCAGTAATTGGGGGGCCGCAGGTCTCCCAATTATTGGGGGATACGACGAAAAATAAGGAAAGATTTGAAAAATTAAAATTTAATACAATCAGCTCACCCCAAGCAAGTGCTGTGCATAACGGCTAGTATATATATATATATGCGACTCGGTGGTATAGTGGTTATCGTCGCTGACTACAAATCCATCGGCCCCGGGATGAAGACCCGATGACGGCAGCCGGTGCGCACCAAATCCCAGTTGTTCATCCTTCCACACAATAAAGAAATTGGTTGGTCGATAAATGGGTACCCTGGGTAGCCTAGTGGTTAAGACGCTGGGCTGCTGGGTGGGCGTTTTTCGGTTTCCACGTTAAACTGGAGGTCAAAGGTGGAGTGACAAGCTTGACCTTCGTCAGAATGAACAATTCGGGCGGAAGCAAAACCAAGGTTAACAACTCGGAATGGTCCCTTGAGAAACTTTTAAGTTACACACAGACCGTGCATGGAACAAAGAACTCTTCTGGCAAAATTAAGTCCACTATAGTCCGAATAAGTAATGGTAAATGACAAACACAATAGTTTTATTTTTCATGATTGAAGCCCAACGTGGGCAACGGGTCACTCGCAAAGAGGCCCCAAAATATAGCTTCCCTCACCAGCTATCTGCCAAGCGGATAGGATCCAGCTTTGGGATAGGATCTAGGGTTCAAAGCCACCTATCCTACTACATTCATTACTTATTACTTACCCATTACTTATTCGCGCTACAGTGGATTTAATTTTCCCAGAAGAGTTCCTTCTTCCACGTAGGGTCTGCGTGTAACAAACTGTAACATATATTGTAGAGAAAGGAGTGTTCTTAGGGAACCGACATTTAAGAATGAAAAGTATAATAACGGCCACGTCAACATAATGAAGATTTAATATGAGACGTTTCGGAAGTCAAACTCCCATCGTCAGTGGCTAAGAAGAATAAAAAGTAAAATAATATAAAACTGATGAAAGATTAGTTAGACATAGACAGGTACATAAATAACTCAGTTATAAAATACTTTCAATAGTACAAGAAAAAGAAAAAAATCACAATGAAGACTGTCCTAAAGTTCAATTAAGTTTAATAATTACACAAAATCAAGCGAAACTAAAGCAAATTACAATATAGTTATATACATAAATATTAACTCTGTTTGTATACGCAGAATTATTGTCGTTTAACTTCGGTTTTTGTCTAATATATATATATCAGGACTCCATAATTTTCAGGTCCGTTTCATTTTGCAAGGTGGTTAAAACAGAAATTATTAAATGGATGGTTGTTACTTTCACAATGTTCACGGATTGAGGATTTGGCCGGTTACTTAGTGGTAGAGAAGTACGACTACTAATGCCATGATGCTCATCGACCCGTACCTTAAGTTGGCGAACTGAGCTGCCAACATATGTGACGTTACAACCACAATTAAAAGAATAAACTAGGTTGGAGACGAGGGCGTCGGGCAACTTTTCCTTAAATTGAAAGGAGCTAATGCTAAAATTATTGATAAAAATAAATTTAAAATCGATTTGTGGATACAAGTGGGCGAGCAAACGTTTTAGGATTATTTTTCTTTTCATTCTGAGATGTGGTTTTTAATCGATTTTATATATATATATATATATATATATATATATATATATATATCACTGGTCGACAAAATCGAACTTTTCTCTCATCAAAGATGTACGAGTATACACACTTTTCTAGACCGGTTGTGTACGCCAATTCCAAATCTGTTTTCGGTTTTCGTCTAGCACATCTAGTTATCGAAATATGACTGGTGTTATTTTCAGCACAATTTATCGTAAAAGTACAACTTTATTCCTAAAAAGAAATGTACACCTACCTTAAAACGTTGCGAGTACGATTTTCTTTTGTGAACCTTGTTCGGATCGTCGCGGTACAACATCCAGCAGTAGTCTGCCAGCATACTTCATTCCAGAAACCTGGGTAGCGATTTTCCATTGACTGGATGTCTTGATGGAAGCGTTCCCCCCTGTTCGTCACTCACCGTGCCAAGGTTTTCGGGAAAGAAATCTAGATGCGAATGTAAAAAATGTATTTTGAAGGACATGCGACAGCCCATTTCTTGATAAGCATCGAGCAGTTTCTGAACTCCATCTTTGTATGCGGGAGACTTGTGGTTACCCAAGAAGTTTCCACAAATCCATTTGAAAGCTTGCCATGCTTTTAGTTCTAAGGCATTGAGGCTTTCTTCAAAGCTTTCATCCTGCAGAACCTCCCTGATTTGGGGCTCCACAAAGATTCCGTCCTTCAATTTCGCAGCACTGATGTTTGCAAATTTGTACAAGGTATCGAAACCCTCTCGAATTGGCCTCACCCATCGCTTTCACAAATTTTTTCATTAAGGCGTGCTTAATGTAGAGAGGTGGCAGGAAAATCTTCTTTGGATCAACTAAAGGAACACACTGGACAGTGGACACTGCCCATTCCTGGCTCGTATGTGCTTCTTTGATGCCAGTCACGTGTGATGTAATGATCCACGGTAGCACGGCTGTCCCATAGGCATAGGAAACAACAGTATTTCGTGAACCCTCTTTGCATGCCCATTAACATACCAATGAGTTTGAGATCACTACAAATATTCCATTGATGAGTGGTGTATTGGATTGCTTCGAGTAGTATATTCATGTTATCGTAAATCTCCTTTAGATGAACGGAGTGGGCGATCGGGATGGACGACTTTAAGTTCCCGTTATGCAGGAGAACCGCTTTCAAGCTTCGCTGTGAGGAATCAATGAAGGGGCGCCACTCAGATGGTGTGTGTACCTGTGACAAGTTCTCGAAAAGTCCATTGATATCATGGCAATAGCAGAGCGAGCCGTCTACTGTAAAGAATGTCGCCAAATCATGGTTTTCGATAGTGACACACTCGGACGTGCTTTTCAGGTAAGTGTTTCTGCTTGAGTCTCGAGGAGAGAAGTTCTGATTTCTCTTTGGAGAGGGCTAGGTCTCTAATGAGGTCATTCAACTCGTTTTGGGTAAGCCTCTCCAGCTCCGATTGCTCTTCATCAGGTGTCTAGACAAGATCAGCCGAAGGTCCCGCATCTCTGCCAATCGCACCTTCGTCGGATTCCCTTTCGTCTTCTAAAGAATCGAGTCCATGCTGTGAAGGTACTGGAATCGGCATCGTGTCATCGTGAGGGATGCTTGTTCTTCAGAGGGAATTCAGTTATGTTAACATTGCAAAAGTAACAATCGCCATGATGGTCTCTCGGTTCCCTCCATATCATGTATAGCGAAAGGCATCGACGTTTTCCTTTGGTTCAACCAGTCGCGTAATCCATTCGAACAAGCGGTACAGATAACATGTGGCGCCCACGCCTTATCTTGGTCGCCTAGTGGACAGCCGAAGTATAACCGGTAAGTTTTCCAAAGATCCATCGTGATTGTATGCCGTTGTGATTTAGTCGCGAACGAGCCGCACACGTAACAGAAATTGTCGGGGTGATTTTTACACTTTCGAGGCATGATGATCGATGAGTGGGTTGATGTAAATCACCTAAAAAATATAATGTGTAAGTGGGTGACAAAACAAAACACACAACACACAACTAGACATGTGACTGTTACACCAAAGAATAAAAGGGTGTACATGTGCAATGTTTACAAATTTGTGGCCAGCAACTACTCTCGCCTAAAATATCACAAGACAACCTGCGGAAAGCCTAAGTTGAAACGACAAAATGCCATACATGAGGGTACAGAAACGGTAAAGCAAAAACCTACACGTAAGCTGCAACGACAAAATACTCCGCTACATGTATAAAGGGACGCATATTATGTTTTGTGTATATATACTAGGTGCTCTTCCAATATGATATGTGCTCTACCGCGAAACTGTGATCTACCATATTCCAATACGTGCTCTACCGTGAAACTAGCCTTATAAGGCTAACTAACGAAAATATCATGACTTAACCTAACCAATCGTTAGGTCAACTATACGCCCTTGACGCTTGGTTAGGTTAAGTCGTGATATTTTCGTTAGTTAGCCTTATAAGGCTAACTAACGTACCTGCTGCTAATCCGAATAATCTAAGGTAGATCACGTATTGGAATGTAAATTTTAAGGTAGAGCACATATTGGAAGAGCACCATATAGTATTATATATTATATTATATATAGTATATGCATATATATATATATATATATATATATATATATATATATATATATATATATATATATATATATATATTATATATATATATATTTATTATATATATTATGATCGGTCTCATCTCGAAAACTAGACATGCTAGAGGAAAACTAAAAACAGATTTGGAATCAGCGTCCCAACAGCTACCTAGCCTATCCATAATTAATCTGATGAAAAATACATGTTGGCCAGTGAATTATTTTAACTCCAATTCTTTTCCAAAGGACTTGATTATGAAACATATTCGAAACTATTTAAATCATCATTTTAAACCCCAACTTCCCGTCCCCACTGTTCAAAAAGACAAAAGATATATATCTATGCCATTTTATGGCTACTTAAGTCATAGGAATGAAAAGGACCTAAAACGTTTGCTTGCCACTTTTATCCACAAATCGATTTTAAATTTATTTTTATCAACAATTTTAGCATTAGCTCCTTTGAATTTAAAGAAAAGTTGCCCGACGCCCTCATCTCCAACCTAGTTTAGTCTTTTAATTGTGGTTTTAATGCCACATATGTTGGCAGCTCAGTTCGCCAACTTAAGGTACGGGTCGATGAGCATCGTGGCATTAGTAGTCGTACTTCTCTACCACTAAGTAACCAGCCAAATCCTCAATCCGTGAACATTGTGAAAGTAACAACCATCCATTTAATAATTTCTCAGTTTTAACCACCTTGCAAAATGAAACGGACCTGA
This sequence comes from Bathynomus jamesi, assembly GCA_023014485.1. Taxonomy (NCBI): domain Eukaryota; kingdom Metazoa; phylum Arthropoda; class Malacostraca; order Isopoda; family Cirolanidae; genus Bathynomus; species Bathynomus jamesi. Next base: position 18,179 of record JAJOZX010018078.1, read on the forward strand.
GAATTATGGAGTCCTTACTTGCTTACTTTATTACTCATGCGAGTTTGAACGACGGTTCAGGATCGACCTGCAGCATCCCGCCTCATTTGCAGGATTTGGTGAAGGAGGTAATTACTGTCTGATCTCCTGCCCTCGTAGCCAGCCGCGCATGGCTGGTCAGGGACTTTGCACAGGAATCTGTTCAGCTGGTTCTTGAAGTTATTCAGGTCGGTGTGCTGGAGATTCCTCACGTGTTTTGGTAGGGCATTGAAAAGCTTTGGGCCTCGTATTCTGAGGGTATTTTCCATACTCGTTTTCATGGCCCCCTGCCCAACCGCAGCTGGGACAGTACAAAATCTGTCTCTTCTCTCATTCCAGTTTGTTTCTATTTCATTTCTAAGGTTAGGGACAAAGCCCTCAAGTATTTTCCATATGTATATTATTGTGTACCACTCGCGTCGTCTTGCCAGAGACAGGAGTTTCAGGGATTGTAGTCGAGACCAGTCGTGTTCACCTTTCGTTTCCTCTATCTTTGACGTAAAGGTCCTTTGTGTGCTTCAATATTCGCAATGTTTCGTTTTCTGTATGGGCTTGTGAGTACTGAGCAATACTCAATTATCGGTACGACTAGACTCTTCCATATATTAAACATGATGTTTGCTTTTCTGCTGCGGAAGCTTCTCCAGATAATCCCCATTATTTTTCTAGCCATTCTAATTTTGATGTTATAGTGCTCTCTGAATTCTGCATCCGACGACATTATTACTCCAAGATCCCTGAGAGGGCCGTTTCCTCTTACAGGCGAAATAGGCGACTGCCTAGGACCCCGCTTCAAAAAAGTGTAGGAGGCAAAATTTCTGAAGGATGAGATAGGGATTGAATTCGAAACAATCTTTGTATTTATTGAGTGAAATTTTTTTAAAAATGTAAAAATGTTTTTGTTTAAAGTGTGCAGTGTTAATTTGTTTAAAAGTTACAACAAAAGAAACACTAACTTTCAATGAAAATTTTCATTTTGGCATGCAAATTTGGCTTATTGTGTGCAATACTAGTTATAGGCATATTCTTTAAAATAAATGTAAAGAGTTCGTAACCATTTCGCTTTCTGTCCTATCTCTCTCTCTCTCTCACACACACACACACACACACACACACACACACACACACACACACACACACACACATATATATATATATATGAAAAATTATTTCACGAAAGTGACACGTGAAAAATATTTATGATGAATAAAACCACGAAGGGAAAAGAAACACAAAGTGGTGCTCAAGCGCTTTCGTCTAATGACATCCTCAGGAACACTGGAGTGAAAGGAGAGTTCAAGGCAATATATAGGTTACAAAAATAAACATATATATATATATATAGTATAGAAAAAATTGTGGGAGGAGCAAACACATTTGTATGGGAAAATGACACTTTTAGCACTTTGGCCGAAATTCAATATAAATTCAAATGGCTTGTTTATGAAACAGGTCACAAAAGAATAAAGAAATAAAAATAAATATAAATATAAATTGGAAAAAAAAAATTACAAAATAATGCCTTAGTGATATATATGTCACAGCCTAAATAACCATAAAGAAATAAACCAACAGATAAAAAAACAAAAATTGTAAGTGGAGTCTACAAATTCAAGCTCAAAAGGAAAGTTTACAATCAATTTAATAGATGATGCCAAATTGATATATATGTCACAAAGAAATAAAGAAATGAACCAAAAAAAAAAAATAATAATAAATTGAAAAATAAATTTTAAGAGAGGCACACAAATTTATAAGGGAAAAAATTACCAAAGGTTTTTTAGTTATTGTCTGAATCATGCATACTATGGTCACAAACGAATAAAAAAGTACAAGTAAATATAAATTGGAAAACAAAATGATGCCTAGATGATATATAAAGAACTATAAAAATATATACAACATATATAAGGTGTATATATACGAAATATAAACGCAATATATAAAGAATATATGTATATATATATATATGCATAAGGGAAAAAATTACCAAAGGTTTTGATAATTATTGTCTGAAAAATCGGAGGTCACAAAAGAATAAAGAAATAAAAATAAATATAAATTGGAAAAATTACAAATAATACAACTACACATGTATACCCGCATAACCAAATATATATACACACACACACACACACACACACCACACACATATATATATACATATATATATATATATATATATATATATACACATATATATATATATATATATATACATACATACATACATACATACATACATACATACATACACATACATACATACACATACACGCATACAGCAATAAATTGAAAAATAAAATTGTAAGAAAAACATACAGATTTATAAGGAAACAGACAAAAACAAATTTTTACCACAGATTTAGCAACCTGCCCTTTTTGTTTAAATCCATTCTGAAGGAATTCAGAGCAACGGGATCGAGTTGAAACAGACCTTTACTCATGTTAAGGTTATTTGTAAGTTGAATTATAGCCGACTCAAGAATATTTCTATTAACAATGTTGCTAGAGTGAAACAAAACTGAAGCATTATTCCAATCAATACAATGGGATAACTCTGACAAATGGACAAAAAGGGCACTGGACAACTGTCCCGTTCTAACGGAATATTGATGCTGTTTTACACGCGTTTGCAAATCCTTTCCCGTCTGACCTATGTAAAAGGAATCACATTGCTTACACCCAATTTTATAGATAATGCCTAAATTATTGGTAGGGCTATTTTTTACTATGATGTTTTTCACAATATTGTTATATGAAAAAACTACACTGATATCCAAAAGTTTAAGTACATTAGCAATGCCTAAGAAGCCCGGGAAAAATGGAAGTATTAAAATATTCTTTGACAAGGTGCGAGTGTTATTATTCACACGATAGAAGGTTCGTTTAGCCTTATTAAGACAAGATTCCATGAACGCAGATGGGTAACACAACTCACTTCCAATACCGTTGATATTTTCCAATTCGGCATCGATGTATTCCGGACTGGCGATCCTTAGAGCGCGGAGAAACATTGAGGAAAATATGGCCTTTTTAATAGTGGTGTCATGTCCAGAGTAAAAGTGTACGTAGGACAAATTGTTTGTTTTTTTCCGATAGAATACTAAACTTAAAACCCGGGCTATCCCTATGAACACGCACATCCAAAAACGGGATTGAGTTGTCTTGTTCCACTTCTAAAGTAAATTTAATGGAGGGGACTTGGTCATTTAACTGAAGGAGGAAGTCATCCAGGTCACGATTCATGGGCCAGATACACAAAATATCGTCGACGTACTGCAACCAAGGGATGCCAACCCCCAGGATTCTCGGAATACTATAAGTAATTTCAAAAAACTCCATATAAATATTGGAGAGAAGGGGCGACAAAGGGTTGCCCATGGCCATCCCAAAAACTTGTTGATAATGCTCGCCATTGAAAGTGAATTTACAATCCTTGATACAAAGCTTAATAAGTTCCAAAACAGTGTGTGCAGGTAATGGCAAATCATAGTTATGTAATTCTCGGGCGAGAAAGTCAAGCATATCATCAATCGGCACTTTTGTGAACAATGAACAAACGTCGAAACTGATCAATCTATCGTTGGTATTAATGCGAACATTATTCAATTTTTCAGTGAGATCCATGGAATTTTTTACGTGTGAATCAGAGACAGTTCCAAGAATGGGGGACAAAACATTAACAAGCCATTTGAAGAGTTTATAGGTAATAGAGCCCACCGAGCTAATAATAGGGCGCATAGGGTTACCCGGTTTGTGGGTTTTAATAAGACCATAAAGGTAAGGCAGAGAAGGTGAAGTGGACAAAAAAAGGGGAATTAAGTCCTTATGATCTTTGAGAATGCGTTTCAAGCCACTATTGAATGATTTGATGACATCATCCTGCGGGTTCTTCCTAAGTTTCACGTATGTGGCGGGGTCATGAAGCAGCTCATTCATCTTTCCAATGTAGTCCACTTTGTCCATAATGACTAAGGTGTTAGCCTTGTCTGCTTTAGTAAAATGGAGCTCACTATCTTTTTTTAATTGTGAAAGGCTATTGCGGAAACGTTTAGGAAAGTTATCTTCGTAAGAAATATTCGCAGCACCATAGACAAGGCCTTTAACTATGTTAACCAAAGACTGAGGAAGGTTACACTGTTTTTCAAAACAAGCAAGACTATGGCAAATTTGTAAAGCAGTAGGTTTTTTAACAATAAAAAAGGACATACCAAATCCAAGGGCACTTTTTGCATCGTCACTTATGTTTTTCGAAGAAAGGTTCACAACACATTTTGAGCTTGCTTTTTTACTCCACTGACTATTTCGAATGAGACTTTTAATTTTGCGATCCAAAATGTTTCGAAGTGAAGAAGTTCTCCGACGCAACTCGTTGTAAATTTCATCAAACAAAGGTTGGATCACGGTTGGGGAATAACAGTCAAAACATTACGTTTGGCAATGCCTAAATTTTTGAAGGTGGACCACTCATTTTGTCTGGTGACTTTAATATGTTTCTTTAAAATTACTCTGCTAAAGTTGTTGAACACAGTAATTTTTCCAATTTATATTTATTTTTATTTCTTTATTCTTTTGTGACCTACCGATTTTTCAGACAATAATTATAAAAACCTTTGGTAATTTTTTCCCTTATGCATATATATATATTCTTTATATATTGCGTTTATATTTCGTATATATACACCTTATATATGTTGTATATATTTTTATAGTTCTTTATATATCATCTAGGCATCATTTTGTTTTCCAATTTATATTTACTTGTACTTTTTTATTCGTTTGTGACCATAGTATGCATGATTCAGACAATAACTAAAAAACCTTTGGTAATTTTTTCCCTTATAAATTTGTGTGCCTCTCTTAAAATTTATTTTTCAATTTATTATTATTATTTATTTATTTTTTTTGGTTTATTTCTTTATTTCTTTGTGACATATATATCAATTTGGCATCATCTATTAAATTGATTGTAAACTTTCCTTTTGAGCTTGAATTTGTAGACTCCACTTACAATTTTTGTTTTTTTATCTGTTGGTTTATTTCTTTATGGTTATTTAGGCTGTGACATATATATCACTAAGGCATTTTTGTAATTTTTTTTTTCCAATTTATATTTATATTTATTTTATTTCTTTATTCTTTTGTGACCTGTTTCATAAACAAGCCATTTGAATTTATATTGAATTTCGGCCAAAGTGCTAAAAGTGTCATTTTCCCATACAAATGTGTTTGCTCCTCCCACAATTTTTCTATACTTACTATATATATATATATGTTTATTTTTGTAACCTATATATTTGTTCCATTTTTTCTATACTTACTATATATATATATATATGTTTATTTTTGTAACCTATATTGCCTTGAACTCTCCTTTCACTCCAGTGTTCCTGAGGATGTTATTAGACGAAAGCGCTTGAGCACCACTTTGTGTTTCTTTTCCCTTCGTGGTTTTATTCATCATATATATATATATATAGATATATATATATATATATATATATATATATATATATCGTTACAAGTCGTTACAGTACAAGGCGTATCTTCATCAGAACCAGAATTCCTCAGCTGGGTACCACAAGGAACAGTATTAGCTCCACTACTCTTCATAATCATACTAACTGACATAGATGAGGACGTTACCAGAGACAGCACAGTAACATCCTTTGCGGATGACAGATCAGTAGAAAATAAGAAACCCAGAAGACATAGGATCTCTACAAACCGACATAAACAGAATCTACAAGTGGACGGAAGACAACAATATGAAGTTTAACACTTAGAAATTTCAGCTATTACGGTACGGAAAAAGAGAAGACCTAAAATCCATGGAATATTATACCCCAAATGGACAGGAAATCCAGAGAAATTCCAGAGCAAAAGATTTAGGGGTTGTAATGACTGATGATGCGAAATTTGAAACACAAAATAAGATAGCAGTAAACAGAGCAAAGATAATAACGGGTCAGATATTGAGAACCTTTAAACGAAGGGATAGGAATGTAATGATTCCTCTACTGAAAACCTGATAATACCCAAATTGGAATACTGCTCGGTCCTAACATCCCCATATAAAAAAGACATTAGACAGCTGGAGAGGATCCAAAGAAGCTTCACAGCCAAGATCAATGGGTGCAAAGAACTAAATTACTGGGAAAGGTTACGAGAACTAGACCTATATTCACTGGAAAGGAGAAGAGAGAGATACACCATTATTTACACTTGGAAAGTAATGGAGAAACTAGTCCCTAATCTTACTCTGAATCCTATAACTCCCGAAACAACGGTGGAAAGTAGAAGCGGTAGAATGTTTCGTATTCCCAAATTGAAGGTGAGACAGGGAACATCCTTAACCCTGAAAGAAAATAGTTTTGTAGTGAGAGAACCAAAACTGTTTAATCAGTTGCCCAAAGACCTAAGAAACACGAAGGGAGTTGCAGTGGAAATCTTCAAAAGAAGACTAGACACCTGGCTCAGAACAATCCCTGATGAGCCGGGCGTACCTGGCTATGTGAGGTGGAGAGCGCAAGAATCCAACTCACTACTTCAGCAGGACAACTCGAGAGGAGGGGCGACAAGCTTGACCTTCGCGAAATGAGAATCATCGCGCGAAACCTTTGTAAGGTTTCGCGCGAGGTAAGGTAAGGTATAGATACAGTATATGCAAAAAACCGAGCATAATCTCTCTCTCATGGATGGAAAAGTTAAGATATACAAACAAAACAATCGAAAATTACATCATATTTATCAAAATATTATATAATTAAATATTATATATATTATATATTATTAAAATATCATATAATAAAAAAATTCACTGAAAAATCTGACGGTCTAAATCCGCCCCTGGCACGTGGGGCTTTTCATATATATATATATAATATATCAGGCGCGTGCGGTGAAGCTAACGATTGGGTACGCTGCTGCCAATAATATATATATATATAATTTTATTATGCAAGAATTTTCAAGAAATAACGATACTATAAACTATAATAAATTATGACCTTGGTACGGTAGTAACGGTACTTACCAAATCTGGATGATGGGGTGGACACTGGATACAATATATCTAATATACTATTGAGCTAAAATGTGTGTGTGTGTGTGTGTGTGTGTGTCAGCTTTTTTCGGAACCGTGCACAGCCTAAACGGTACATCAGAAAATTCTGCAACCATCACCAACTGATAGACCATGAGCTGACGATGTGCTCTGTCAAGTTTCCCGGTCCTAGGTCACCGGTTACTGGGTCCGAAGGCCCCAGCACAGCACCGCGATCGAACTACAGAAAAGAACGCAGCCGTGAAAATCTTGAGCTTGAGTGGGGGTGGAAGTAATGGGGAGAGGGGTGGGAGTATGGGGGAGAGGGGTGGGGGTAATGGCTTTTTTACTTTTGTGTGTGGGGGTAATGGGGAGTGGGGGTGGGAGGGTAATGGAGTAGAGGGGTGGGGGTAATGGCGTTTTTAAATTTTAGCTGAGCCACTTCTTACTATGAGGGCTTCATATAATATAATACAAAAAATACATGAAAAAGTGAAAAAAAAATGTCTTTTTCTCTTTACATTTGTGATTGATTGGATAGCCCGAAAGGACTCACAATTTAATTGGGATATTAAGCTCCATTCTTTCATCGATTTGCAGTTACGATTCATTACAATTTTTGTAATTATATTATTTTATAAAGTATGACAAAAATAAACGATAAAGTTAGACTCGAAGTGAACCATTTTCCGATATGTTAGAGGGAAAAAGCATTCCATCATATTATAGTATTCAACAAACGCAATACTGTCTTCTTATTTATCATAAAAAATTGATGTATATTTAAACGACGGTGCTTCTAATTGTACCATCCAGTGATATGCCATATATATCAGAGAGATGTGTATGCCATACTTTTGTCGCTTAGCCACTTCTTCCTATGAGGGCTTCATATAATATAATTTTAAATCTACAACCAATAAAAAAAATGTAGTGAAAAAAAATCCGGAGGGCGATAGCGCGCTACCGCTTGTATTTAACTATTTATGATATATGCGACAGCGCGATTTTTATCGATATTTCAGATCGACCCTACGATTCTTAGTGGAATATTCATCTATTACTGAATAGTAGAATGATGGGTCAGATTTCATTTGGACTAATAACTCATTTTCGATGCTTATAAGGGCTAAGTATGACAGCCTTTCTTCGCCCATTATACTTCTTAGATACGTTTTAATTCTCCTCAAAGCCGAAAATGATCTTTCTACTGATGAAGTTGTAGAGGGAATGTATGGAAAACTGATGAGTGGGTAGTTGGGAGGTAACGAAAATGGTTCACTGAGTAGGTAGGTAGTTAATCTAACAATTATTAAATTCCTTTTATGTCAATAACTGGGTGGATGAAACCAATTGGTTGCTCACCAGAGTTATTCTCCACATTAGTATTTATATACTGTGTGAGAAGAGCGTGCTCGGTAATAGATATACATTACCGATCAACCAACCGGGGAAAAAAAACCAAGACAACGCTGGTGGAAAAAGGCCTCGCGAAGAGGAGAACAAAGGAGAACGAAAACGAGGAACGGGGGCGAAAGGACGCAACTGGAGAAGGGACGAGAACAGACACGGAAGAAAGATCCCCACCAGCAAGTGCGCTCTCGACAATTATACAAGGAGAAAAGAGACTCTCTAATAACTAGCAGTAAGTGACTAATTGTGTTTTTAACCCAGGTTTACATAGATTCATTAAATTAAGCTGGGTCAGACAACTTAGGCCTACATTGTGGCCTAAGACCCAGCATCAACTCATAGCTTAACAAAGGTGAAGGTAGATTGCCCTAACCTAATTTGGTGAGGAATCCTACTGTGGACCTCAATTTATCTGCCCGCTCTGGACCATTTCCGGAATCTCTAGGCTGACCCCTCTAGGCTAGACTTGATCTACTCTATAGTTAGACTGGAGAAATAAGGGGTGGGTTAATTGTGGACCAATTCATACAGAGCATTTTTCGCATTGGTGGTCCGTGTGTGGGGAATTTACAAACCTTAACCTTACTTAACAAAAATTGCAGAATTAGGCTAAATGGTCTAGCCTAACCTAATCAAGCCTAATTAGGTCTACAACCTAGGGCCTAACTAGGAAACATTTACATTTAAGGAGTCTCATTCTCTTATAAGCTTAGACCTGAGTGACACATAAGTACTGGTGGGGGATTCAACCAAATTTAAACTTGACTGTTTTGTCTGTGCTCTCTCTTCTCTGGTAATTTCTTCTTGTCCTCTATTTCATTACGATCCCCAGTTAAACAATTTTGACTTAGACATGGACAGTGAGGAATTGAAAAAGTTAAAAAAGAAAAGGGGAGCTGTTACAAAGGCTGTGAACACTTTTAACAATATTACACAACCAGATAAGGAAGATTTAGAGTGTGTAATTCTTAAATTGGAAACTAAAAAGAAGGAAATAATAGCCATTAATGAGAGTATTTCAGAGTTAGTTGAATCCGAAATGGCTGAAGAACAATTGATAGACCTTTACGCTGATAATGATGATCAGGTAATCTCAATTGAACAGCAAATAAGGAGACTACGGTCTCGTTTGACTGACTTAACACCAAAAAAACCTAATTCTGATTTTAATCAAAGTAGAGCTAACCTTCAACAAAATTTAAGTGGCATGCTAAATCCTGAGTCACAAGAATTGAGGGCTCAGTTACCCATTTTGCTAGTACCAACGTTTGAAGGGGACACGGTACAATTCCCATCTTTCATTGACAAATTTGAGAGTTTAATAGGTAATAAACCTTATATTTCAACTGTTGAAAAGTTTAGCTACTTAACTAATTTCCTTAAAGGCCCAGCCTATAACCTGATAGCCTATTTACCAGCCGTAGGGAATTCATATGAAGTAGCTATTGATCTCTTAAAACGTAATTACATTAATAAAGATGAGATTGTATATGAATTATCTCAACAAATTTTTTATTTTGCACCCATAAAAGATAACCATAGTGATATGGAAAATTTTTATACAAAATTAGAAGCTATTATAGGACAACTGGTTAGCAATGAGATAGATATTAAAGCTTCATCTTGGATTATACAAGGCATAGTTCTTAGGTGCCTTCCTTTGAGGGTTAAAGATATTTTAATTCTAAAGACAGGAGAAAATTATCCTAATCTTGAAGATATAAGAAAACACTTCCCCAATATCCTAACTAATTACAAATTGAGAGATTTTCCAACACAAAATAAGACCCAGACTATGGATAAACCAAAGACTGTTCCCAGAGACCAACTAGCTACAGCCAAACAGACAAAACTTGATACTGTAGAATCATATGTGACCAACTGTAATACACGAACACCTACATTACAGAACTTTAATGTAACTGCTGCCTCAACTTACACACCACATTGCAAATTTTGTGCAAGTAATGAACACAGTAGTACTGGGTGTGACAAATATTCAGACTTTAACCAAAGAGCTAAAAGATGTGAACAGTTGAACCTGTGTAAAAAGTGTACTGGCCAGGGACATTATAAGAAAGACTGTAAATCTAGGTTAAGATTCAAGTGTAAGTTTTGTAAAAGTTTACGACATGTCTCATCAATGTGTGATTCACCAAAGTGTCCAAACAATAGTACTCAAACTCAAAAGATACCTCCACCAAACAAAGGTAATCAAGAAAATGCCACTTTCATGGGACATTCTGTTTGTTCAAACAACGTAACAAAAACACTGAGATTCTTTTACCAACTATTACTTTGGACTTAGTGAATAGTGAGGGTAGCACCACTCCAGTGAGATGTCTTATAGACTGTTGTTCTCAACAAACATTTGTTTCACAAAATGTAGTTAATAAATTGGGTTTGACACCAAACCCGAATGAACAAAACCTCAATATTGCATCCTTTGTTAAGGATAACTCGGACAAAAATAGCTATAAGACAATTGACCTGGAACTACATTTAGAAAGTAAATTAGAGAAAATTGAAGCAGTTATTATTTCTAAAGTAGGACAAAACAAACTGGTTATACCCAAACTAGAACAAACCATAAATCATTTGGGAAAACACTACAAAATAGCTGATAGACATATCACAAACAACACAGTAGCTAACATTGAAATGTTAATAGGGGCAGATTATATTAATCTTATTCATAAGGGCATAGTGAAGATAGGTAATGGTATAGCTATTCAGACTCCATCAGGGATAGCCCCTTTGGGTGACCTATCCAAATACAACCTAGACCTAAACCAAAACAGTTCATGACCAACAAATACTATGTGCCTCAACTCAGTCCTACATAACACCTGTAAGAATAGCAACACTTTGAATAATATTATCTCAACTGAGAACATTAATTCATCATTATCAAATGAAACTTTGGATGAGGCAATTCAAACTTTATGGTTGCTAGAATCTGTGGGTATACATGACACAAATCAAACTTCAGAAGATCAGTTAATGGTAGAAAGATTTGAAGACACCATTTAGTGCAAAGACAATAGTTATTTTATTGAGTTACCTTGCAAAATAAATTGTCCAACTTTAAGAGACAATCTCAAAGTAGCTAAAGGACATTTATATAAAGTAATGAAAAAACTCAAACAAGATAATAATATTAAAACATATAATGATGTCTTCAAAGAACAGTTACAGAAAGGCTTCATTGAAGAAGTAACAAATAACCCTTTTAAAAAGATGGTTGTCATTATTTAACCCACAGGGGGGTTTATCGACAAGATGCCCCAACAACAAAACTCAGAGTAGTATATAACTGTAGCCTCAAAGACAGTGATAAACACAGTTTGAATGATTGCCTGATTGAGGGTCCTAATCTCATTTCTGACCTTGTGAAGATCTTACTGAGGTTCAGGTTAGATAAATATGCCGTACAAAGTGACATTTCAAAGGCATTTTTGAGAATAAATCTTAAAAATGAATATGATAAGAACCAACTTAGGTTCTTATGGTTCAAGGATCCATTTGATTTGAATAAAGGGTTCATAACCTATAGATTTAATGTTGTGTTGTTTGGAGCCAATTGCTCACCTAGCCTATTAGCATTGACAATTGGACATCATTTGAACCAGTTTAATAACTCTTTAACATTGAACTTCCTTAAGGAACATTTTTACGTAGACAATCTAATAGGCTCAACAACAACAAAATCTGAATTATCTGAAGTCTATGAACACTCTCAAAACATTATGCAACAAGGTAACTTTGAACTTAGAGAGTGGATTTCAAATGATGAGGATTTAAACAAAAAGATTTTAAAGGATAATAATGGTCTTACTGAGCCATCAGACAGAGTTAAAACTTTAGGTATGAACTGGTATTTGGATGCAACTTCTAACAGTCATGATTCAATCTGTACTAAAGGTTTTAAACTTGATGAGGAAGCAAATACTAAAAGACAAATATTATCAGAGGCTTCCAAAATTTTTGATCCTATGGGTCTATTCCTGCCTTCAACAATAAAATCAAAGATTCTCCTCCAAGAAATTTGGAGGACAAATGTTGGGTGGGATGATCCAATAACAAATGAAAATCAAAAATCTTGGAAGAAGTTAGCTGCTGATTTAACAAAAGTGCAGAACATTAAAATTCAAAGGTGCTGTGGGTTTAGGGATAAGCCCCAGAGACTTCATGTGTTTGCTGATGCAAGCACACAAGCTTATGGGTGCTGTGCGTATCTTGTAAGTCCTACAGAAAGTCATCTAATTTATGCAAAAGGGAAAGTTGCACCTCTCAAACCTACCCGAACCATACCTCAATTGGAACTATTGGCTGCTGCATTAGCCATTAAAACCATTTCATTGCTTAAGGATGCTTACCATGATGTGAACATAACTCATATCCACATCTGGCTTGACAGTCAGATTTGTCTTGCCTGGATACGGAATGATAGCATTAATAGTAAGAATATCTTTGTAAGAAATAGGCTAAAAGAAATAGCTGAAGCTAATGAAAGCCTACAAGTAAACTTTCACTATGTTCCAACTAAACAAAATCCAGCAGACTTTCTGACCAGAGGTTTATCCTACAAGTTGTTGAAGTCAAACAAAACTTGGTTTATGGGACCTAAGTGGCTCTGTAATACAGACCAATGGCCTGTGGAACAAGTTAACTTGACATTAAATTTAATCTTTTCAAATAAAAAGGTTGAACCAATCACTAATTATGAACGTTATTCTGACTTCAGTAAACTTGTCAGGGTCACAGCCTACTGTTTGAGGTTTGCTCACAACTGTTTAACTACAATTAACAAACAGCTAAATAAAAACAATCATAATTATACAGAAGTTGCAACCAAATACTGGATAGGCCATGCACAACAAAAAGAGTACAATAAAGAGTTAGAATTCTTGACTAATGGGAAACAAACAAAAGAACCTGTACCATCAGTAGTTGTGGATCTAAACTTGTTCAGAGATGAGGAACGCCTTCTAAGGTGTAAAGGGAGATTAGACAAATCAAAACTGTCATACAAAAGCAAACATCCAATCCTTTTACCTAGATTTAGCTATTTGACAACATTAATCATCAGAAAAACACACAATGATGTATATCATATGGGGGTACCACAGACACTAACTACATTAAGAAAAACTTATTGGATACCCAAGGGAAGGATCACTGTTAAAACAGTCCTGAGTGAGTGTGTCACATGTAGGCGTATTCATGCTAGGCCCTATAGGAAACCAAATCCTCCTGCTTTGCCAGAGGAGAGAGTTACTCTCAACAGACCCTTTGAGACTGTAGGCATTGACTATACAGGAGCATTGACTGTAGGGGTGGTTGACACTGAACAAAAAATGTACATTGTACTGTTTACATGTGCTGCCTCACGAGCTGTTTATTTGGATGTTGTGGAGGACCTTACAGCAGAATCTTTTGTTGCTGTCTTTAAGAGATTCTGTGCACGACATTCAGTACCAAAGACAGTTTGGACTGACAATGCTACATATTTCAAGGCTGGTGAACAAGTCATCCACGACTTGTTAAGCGATGAACTCACACAATTATATATACAAAATTCAAACATAAAGTGGAAGTATATTCCGGTTGCCTCTCCTTGGTATGGTTCTATCTGGGAGAGGAATATACAAACAGTAAAGAATTGCTTGAAGAAAGCAATTGGTAAAAAACAGATACACTTATTTGAGTTGCTCACTCTCCTGGCTGAGATTGAGAACATCATCAACAATAGACCACTCACTTATGTGAGTGACAACATTAATGACCCGGAACCATTAACTCCAAATCATTTGATTCGGGGAGAACAAGTTAGTCTCCTGCCGGACTACAATATAGACTCTTCAGAAGACCCAAACTGGACTCAACGACATGATGAGCTCCAGACTAAGTTACAACATTTAACTAGAGTTAAAGCTCATTTCATTAAACAGTGGAAAACTGAGTACTTGATGGATCTAAGGGAGAGACATAAACAAATGACTAAGAAGGATTGGTCTGACACAATTAAGGTAGGGGACCTTGTTCTCATACATGACAGTACTCCAGGGCCGGATTAACCATTAAGCAAAATAAGCCCGTGCTTAGGGCATCAAGGGAAGGGGGGCACCACAGAAATTTTCCATTGTCGGATTTACCATGGATTTATTATACTATTATAATCGCGGCTTATAGCCTATAAGCTGTTGAAAACTGAATTATATATATTCATATATAGTATTTATTTTTTTTCATTGTTTGAATTTGTAGTGAACAACAACCCTTTTGAGAGAATAAATATATTTCGTTGTAATCACACACTTTACGCTTTGCGTTATTATTTTGTTTATATCAAATCTTTGAGCGCCATATTAAAAATACATATAGATTAAATATTTTCGTGTGCTATAGGAAGTTATTCTGAACGTGTGATTTGTGCATATAATATTAAATATATATTTTACATAATCATTTGGTATTGTTTTACAGAAAGATTTAGGTTTATAGAATTGTAATATAAATTAATATTAAAATAAAAGAAACTATAAACTCTCTATATTGCTGTTGTATCAAGTGATGTTTATCACGGCCATTATAATAATAAGATATACTGACCTAAGTTAATTAGCGTTGAAGAAGTTTATCTGTTGCTCTCTCTTCTTCTCTAGGGTAAGTCTATGAAGTGTACTGAGCGTTCATTTTCTCAGTTGAAGTATATTAAAAATACCAACAGAACAACTATGCAACAAGGCAGGCTGGATGCCTTATCTCTACTAAGTATAGAAGCAGATGTGTTACGTAAGATTAGTTTTGAGGATCTGATCAAAGACTTTGCAATTAAAAAAAGTTGGAGAAAACTTTTCAAATATAAATGAAGTGGAAGTATATACAAAATAAACATTATTTTCCATCTTACTGTAAGTTTTGTTTCATTTCAAAAAATAAAATTTTATTTTATGGTTTATTTTGTTTATATTTTGAATTACATATATATGGGGCACCAAAATCTTTTAAGTGCTTAGGGCCTCTAAAGGTCTTAATCCGGCCCTGACAATACTGGCCTCTGGCTAGAGTTTTAGAACTCAGACCAGGGGCAGACGGGGTAACAAGAGTGGTCAAATTAAGGACTTCAACGGGTGACACAACAAGAGACATTTCTCTTTTGTACCCTTTAGAGTCTGGACCCAAAACAATGGACTTTGGAGAACCTTCTCCACTGACAGTAACAACTGGAGACACTGAACTTCCAGTAACTATTCCTTTGACAGTAGGAGTGGTAACGCATCCTACTACAACAGTGACAGACACAAGACCTCAGCGACAAACAGCATTAAAGGCGCGACTATTTTTACAACAAAAAATAGATGCTGGGGAATTGTAATTTTATCTTCTAACTTTCACTTTTTCTTTTCTTATGGTAAAGACCATAGACAGTTTCATCCTATGGATGTATATTTTCTCTTCTAATTAAATGCTACACCTTCTCCATGAGAAGGTGAGGATAGGCACTGTTAATCACATTAACAGGCATTTACAGTCAAATAGTTAGCTAGTCTACACTCAGACATAAAAATTGGTGACAATGACACCAAAATTTTTATCTCCCGGGGCCCCCAGTATATGGAAAACTGATGAGTGGGTAGTTGGGAGGTAACGAAAATGGTTCACTGAGTAGGTAGGTAGTTAATCTAACAATTATTAAATTCCTTTTATGTCAATAACTGGGTGGATGAAACCAATTGGTTGCTCACCAGAGTTATTCTCCACACTAGTATTTATATACTGTGTGAGAAGAGCGTGCTCGGTAATAGATATACATTACCGATCAACCAACCGGGGAAAAAAAAACCAAGACAACGCTGGTGGAAAAAGCCCCGCGAAGAGGAGAACAAAGGAGAACGAAAACGAGGAACGGGGGCGAAAGGACGCAACTGGAGAAGGGACGAGAACAGACACGGAAGAAAGATCCCCACCAGCAAGTGCGCTCTCGACAATTATACAAGGAGAAAAGAGACTCTCTAATAACTAGCAGTAAGTGACTAATTGTGTTTTTAACCCAGGTTTACATAGATTCATTAAATTAAGCTGGGTCAGACAACTTAGGCCTACATTGTGGCCTAAGACCCAGCATCAACTCATAGCTTAACAAAGGTGAAGGTAGATTGCCCTAACCTAATTTCTAATTTGGTGAGGAATCCTACTGTGGACCTCAATTTATCTGCCCGCTCTGGACCATTTCCGGAATCTCTAGGCTGACCCCTCTAGGCTAGACTTGATCTACTCTATAGTTAGACTGGAGAAATAAAGGGTGGGTTAATTGTGGACCAATTCATACAGAGCATTTTTCGCAGAATGCTTAGTACCAGCTCTACGAGTTTTTGAAGTTCAGACATGCTTTCACTCAAGTTGTTGAGGCTCAAGAATTTTGCAATATGGCAGGGATATTTTCCTTGAAATTCTTCAGATGAGTATAGGACACGTAGTTCATTTTTCAGTCTTATAAAATCAAAAGAGCGACTGTGTAACTCCGCGAAGGTTTTAAGAATGCTTGGCTAAATTTTAGAAAATTTTCGGGATTCAGAAGTTCCAAAAATTTCAACTGTGACAGATTTCCAAACCGAGCAGTAAGTTGCACGCAAACCGTATCTATGATTTCTAAATAAAGTCTTTTCATTTCCAAATCTGGCTGATCAGTCTGTGTCAGCCTTATTCGTTTCGGTTCTGCATCAGCAGTCAAATGGGCTGCGATATTTCGCCTTTGCCACACAATCATAAAAAAAATCAATAAAAAAAATTGGGTACGCAGTGCGTACCTTGCGTACCCAGTGTGCACGCCTATGAATTACATATACAGTATATATATATATATATATATATATATATATATAGTGGCGACTCGTGACATTTTTGTTCAGGCATGCAATGTTATGGAATGGAAGAAAAACATCCGCCTAACCCTCTTGCCCAAACTTTGCATATTGTTTACATAGAACTTAGCAAGTTAAAGGTATTTTACAAACTTTTGGGGACCTCTTTGAAGGAAAGTTCATTTAATGTTAGGCTTAAATATGCGAACAAAAAATTAGACATATTTATATATAGTAGTTACCGAATTGATCTAAAGAAAAAGATACAAATTTAAAATTTACCTTAAATAATTGTGAAGCATTATTTGAATTGAAATTCTGCTCTCCTAGTTTTCCTGCAAAATTCTTCGATGACCAAATTGTAAAAGTACTCTCGATTCTCCATAAGCTTCTTGAGGAAATTTTTTTCAATTGAAATTAAGGCAAGATTAGATAGCCTTTCTTCACTTTGGGAACTCCGTAAATAACTTTTAATTCTTTTAAGCGCAGAAAATGATCGCTCAACACTTGCTGTCGATATTGGTATAGTTAGAATCAAATTCGTCAATTTATATATTTCCTTAAGACCTTTGTGCATTTCGCTTTCAAGTAGATATTTTAGGAGCTCAGCAACATTCTTTTTGGCAAAAGATTTGTGCGAATATAAAACACACAATTCAGAACGGAGACGAGGAAACTCAAAAAATGAATTGTAGCTTCTTTTCAAAGATTCAAAAGCTCTCTCTGGGAAAGTAACATCATAGAACTCAAATTTTTTGCAATCTAAAAGCTCAATGAATTCCAATTTTTCCATTGAACTGAAACGCTCTTTCATTTGAAGAAGTATATTATCGAATATTTCATGAAATAGTTGACTATACTTCTCTTGTGGAGAAAGACTCTGTTTCCTTTTACATACAGGTTCACTACATCTTTCTGTTATCAAGTCCCACATATCTGCAAATTTTGTATCCCTTATTTGTTTGATTTTTTTCATAGTGCTTTCAACGGTGATTGAGCTATACACAATATCCATAGATTTTGTTTGCAGCACATTAAATAGATATTCAGTAAAAGGAAAAAATTGGAGAAAATACTTCTAATAAAAAATTAAAATCGAAAGTATCGATACCAGCAAGCAATCCGCGTGCACTATTTTTTGTTTTTTCATCAAATTTCTTTGGGTTTTCAAGAATGCTTTTTAAAAGATCTATTATATCTTCTTTATTTTCCTTAACTCTTTCAACTAGACGAGATGAATAGTTCCACCGCGTTGGAGCCAGTTTAGGGAAACGCTTTCCAACAACTTTGTCAAGCATTGAAGTTCGCTTAGTTGAACTGCTGAAAAATGATGACAAACTTCCTAATACTGAAAAAAAATTATTACATTCGGAAATTTCAGCGACAGCTTGGGATAAAACAAGGTTAAGTTTATGGGCGTAGCAGTGAAGAAAAATAGCCTCTGGTACAGTTTCTCTAATCTTTGTTTGTACTCCATTAAGATCGCTCCCCATAACAGCAGCACCGTCGTAGGTTTGAGCAACTAATTTTTTCAAACAGCCCAGTTCACCTAGTTGCCTTATAGATAAATCAGAAATCGCTCCTGCACTTCTATCATTGCTGACGTCATTGAATTTTATAAATCGTTCACAAATCTCTCCATGTTTATTAACATAACGAACAACAGTAGAGAGTTGAGAAAAACAGCTGACATCAGATGTTTCATCTAATAAAATCGCCACATACATGCAGTCGATAAGCTCACGTTTTATTTGTTCTAACATAACTGCACTAATAGATTGAATTATGTCATTCTGAATAGCAGATGATGTTCCCTTAAAAACAGTCGCAGTTTTTAAATGGTTTTGAAGCTTTTCATCGAATTCTCCCATACAAAATACCAATTCAATATAGTTACCTCTATTGTCAGCGTTTTCTTCTTCATTGTGACCGCGAAATGCTAATTCTTGCATACCTAAAAAACATGTTATCCTAATCAAACGTTTCAAAATTTCTCGATTCTTATTAACTTCTTCGTTATGTCTGGAAATGGCAACTGATTTCTGCTTGTCGAGTATTAAATCAATTCTTTCTGACTTTCCAAATGTTTTAAGATCAACAAATGCATTTATGTGAGCAAGAGATTTTTCATGGCGAGAAATTGCAGTATGTAAATTGTTTAAATCGTCGTATCCACGACTAACAGAATTCCACACAGAGTTATCTCTTGAAAATAGGAAACACGACCAACAGTACAATTTGTTATTTGAAATATTTCCACATAACCAGGGAACATCATCATACAGCTTAGGATTAAATTTCCTAGTGAAGCCTTTATTTTCTTTGCTTAAATTCAAATGTGGAATCGGTCTGCCATTATTCAATATGCGCTTTTTCTCATCAAAAGAGAGTGAGTAAAATCTTCTAGTCTTCAATTGATTAAACACATCGTCAGTCATTATGGGCACTACAATGCTATAATTTATTTAACTGATTATCCAAAATAATTAAAGCACAAAAGGGAACACCGAACACAAGTGGATGCTTGCGGCGGTGGTACTGGAAACAAGCCTTGTCAGAATTGCCAGATGTTACTTTTTGGTGAATGCACCTATAAAACTGAATGCACGCCGTATTATTTTCATTAATTAAAAAAAATCAGAACAAAGCTTTTTAATTATTTTTAGTAAAAATATTAAGTAAATTTTCTAAGCATATTTTAAAACATATTGCCTTTTGAATTTAGCTATGAGGCTCAAAAAAAAAATCTTATGGATAGTGAGAAGTCTCCTTAAAAAATTGCCCAAGGCAAGGCGGTGTAAACAAAATCATGTTTTATTTCACTAAACAATTAAGAACATTTTTCTGTACCCAGACTGAATTAGTGAATGCTTTAGCTACAAGTATTTCGATCTGTGTACAGAAAAATGTTCTTAATTGTCTAATGAAATAAGACATAATTTTGTTTACACCGCCCAATAGCCAGTACATGCGTGATTGAAGCCTTAGACTATTTTTAGTTTCTGAAAATTATTTTTGTCAATTATAATCCTTACTTAGATCTGAAAAGAGAACATATTTAACACATGCATTGCATGCGTTGCATTCATTAAGAAATCGCCACTGATATGTATATGTGTGTGTGTGTGTGTGTGTGATAGCATTAAACCTGCTTGGTACACACACACACACACACCTTTGTTTTAGTTACTCGCACGCTAAAAAATTTGCATGTATCGGTGATCGATACATGCAATTTTTTTAGTTTACAGTATTTAAATTTGTTGAATATTCAAACTTTCCGCTATTAGTCAAAAAGACGTTATCTGAATTTAAAAAGAGTAAAAAATTCGCCATCCCGCGACTATAGATTTTTACCCGCCAATTAGTCTTAAAACTTGCTGTAAATAAGGTTTTGTTAATATATAAATATTGGCTCTAGTAAATGGTTATGTATCAGGTCATCCCATAAGTAATGTCGTTTTTTCCGATAGATTAAGTTTAAACTAGTCCTACTCGGTTTAAGCCTAAATTTTCCGAAGGTTATATCTAAGAGGAGATCTATCGTGTTTCGCTACATACTTTACAGACCTTGACTAGTGAAGACGTGTGTTTTGCTTTATGTGAACCCCTCATAAACATGGCGCTGTCAGAAGAGCATATCAGGCATATAATGCTTTACGAGTTCAAAAAAGGGAATAGTGCTACTGAAGCAACGCGAAACATTCAGGACGTTTATGGCAACGATATTCTGCATGTGAGGAAATGTCAAAGATGGTTTCAAAAGTTTAGGAATGGTGACTGCTGTTTGACAGATGCAGCACGCTCTGGACGTCCTGCTGACTTTGATGATGACCTGCTGTTAGCCGCACTTGAAGAAGACTGTTCAACAACTGTCGAAGAATTGGCCCAGAAACTCAATTCATCCCCGTCCACTATCCATCGACATTTGCAACAACTCGGGAAAGTGCCTAAGTTAAGAAAATGGGTGCCACATGAATTGTCGGTCGACGATCTGAGGGTGCGGATAAACATTAACACAGCTCTTCATTCCCGTGAACTCCAAGATCTGTTTTTGCACCGTTTAGTGACTGGTGATGAAAAGTGGATACTGTACCAGAATGTTAAGCGCCGTCGACAGTGGGTTTGTGCCGGAGAACCAGCGACACCACAGCCAAAACCAAATCTTCACCCTCGGAAGGTGTTGCTTAGTGTTTGGTAGGATAAAGGTGGTGTAATACACTTTGAAACCTTACCACACAACCAAACAATCACCGCTCAAGTCTACTGTCAACAACTGGATCGATTGAACACTGCACTAAAAGAAAAGAGACCTTCTTTGGTTAATCAGAAAGGAATCGTGTTCCACCACGACAACGCACGTCCTCATACCGCTCGGATCACTTCTGCAAAAATTGAGAGCTTGGGTGGGAAAAATTTCCACATCCTCCATATTCTCCAGACCTTGCGCCTTCAGATTATCATCTCTTCAGGAGTCTGCAAAACTATCTTGACGAGAAACAGTATACTTCTTTAGATAACCTGCACACCAGTCTTTGTACGTTTTTTGCCTCAAAACCGCCTGAATTTTATAAACATGGCATTGAAAAGCTTGTAGGACGTTGGCAGAGTGTCACAGATTCCGATGGAAAATATATACTAGATTAAAAAGTTTCAGTTGAGTTTTTTTTGTCCTTCAAATTCCGATCTAAAAAACGACATTACTTATGGGATGACCTGATATATGCATACTCGTATGGTATATACACCTTTGTTTTAGTTACTCAGACGACCCTTCTCCCCTTCACCAAATCCTGGGTACTCCCCTGCACTACTCTCAATTAAGAAGGAGCTTTTGCGAAAAATAAAATTTGAAGATGTAATCTGTGATTTTGGTAACAAAAAGAGCCGCAAAGTTAATGTTTAATGGTCATTTATTTAAGTCATATTATACCTGTATGTTGTTTGTTAACTAAAAATTTAATCAAATAAACCTGCGTGTGTATATATACTTCAACATTTGTAGATGTATTATAATAAGAAAATTTGGTAAAGTAATTCAATTAAAGCAAATTAATTATTAAGTTTGATTTAGCAGTTTCCTTTTCTCATTTTTGAGTCAGCTAAGATTATTTTTAGGCCCAAAACTTTTTCGTAGGTCCTTAGGAGTTTCTTAGGCCCCAGGCACTGTGCCTATTGTGCCTATTGGATAATCAGGCCCTGCTATCTCTGGCATCTTTATTCTTCATGCCTTTCAGTTTGTGCCTCTTGACGTCACATTTTTGTAGTCGTTGAAGTCCTCCTTGTTCTCCGCTGTTTACCAGCTTTTCCTTTAAATAATCATGGCACAGGGACAAAGAAGAATCGGGAGTACATCTCTTTAGGCTAGCAAATGGCTCCATTTTTTTATAAATTCCAGTTCGTTTTGTCTGCGATAACACCTGCAACAAATAAAAATTAAATATTAATCAATAGGTATGAATTATAAATGTTATATAAATGTACTATTAACAAGGTAGTATTTTGGGCAAGGTGTAACAAGAACTAGTTTAGAAATGAGAGTAAATTACATTTTTATATTTATTTCTGGGAAAATTGCCTACACCTTACAAAGAAGCCTATAAGAACATAATATTATAGTTTTGATTGTATTTTTAATGAATTCCTAGGGATAAAAATGTAGGACCTTTAATCATGACTTTAGCTCAATTTGGTAACAAGATATAACAAAATGTAGAAAAATCGGCAGCCATTTTGTTTCTCAAAATTACCGTTTAAAACTCAAAATTCAGCTTGGCAACGGGCATTTTTTAATTGAGCAGGTCACAATCTATAAGAATACCCCTGTTGCCAAAAATTAACACGAAATGCCTTAACAAGTCTCTTTTCCCGAAAACGGGACCAGGCTAAAAGAGTCAAAACTAGAAATTAATGTTTAGTACAACGAATTGGCGGATCTGAAGCAACCATTTCTGACTTTAAAAATTGGTAATTTGCTAAATCTTTTATGTAGGGCCTAATATATAAATACTGAACATATTAATATTATTTTTTGTTAATTTTTACTTTTATATATAATTTAACTATCATAATTTAACTATATACTCCATATATAATTGTATAAGCGTTTCATTAATTCTTTGATAATGCCTAAAATCATAGAACAAAGCGTTGCATTACATTGTGCAACAATTTTTTGTTTATGCTGATTTTTTCCATCTTTTCTATATGTTTCTGCCACACTGATTACAGATTTGGCATCGGTTTTACTCGGAAAAATATAGTTTTTATGATATGGTCAAATTTAGAAATCTTACTTTTTCGCCATTTTTAAGGCATTTTTCTGAGATAGCAAGAGTAATTTCAAGTGCAAAATTCAAAATGTTCCCAAAACTGGGGTTTATTAGTAATGTTTTTATTGGTAAAGGCCCATTATTAACTATTTGTACACATTTGGTTTCTTATTTATGTTTATAAAATGTTTTTTTGTTTTTTTCAGATATTTGAATTAGAATTATATGGTGATGGCTACCAATAGGCCCTGCAAACACTCTGCAGATTCCTTTTGTTATGTTTGCGACCATTACATCAATCCAAAGCAAGTAAAGCACAAAATTAACACAGGGACGAAGTTTTGTACAGCATATCACGCTTACTTTGGCATGCCCATGGGCGATCAAGATAAATCATGGGAACCTCACTTTTGCTGTGGAAGCTGCCGTTACACATTAGAAGGATGGCTGCGAGGTACCAGAAAAGGCATGCCATTTGCTATTCCTCGCATTTGGAGGGAGCAAACCAATCAGCACGATAATTGTTACTTCTGCTTGGTAGACATTTCATGCTACAAGAGAGGTAAAGGTCGAAAAAATGTCCTATATCCAAATATCCCATCTTCTATTGCCCCAGTTCCCCATAATGAAGATTTACTCGTTCCGTGCCCACCCACGATGGAGGAAATAGAAGAAACTCCTTTAATATCCTCCGATGAAGATGAAGATGCTGACTTCGAGGCAAGCTCCAATCCGTCACCCCATTTCCCCAGAAAGACTGCTGTGATGTGAATGGCCTTTTTGCTGAGATAGGAATTGAATACAGCCCTGCTGATTGGCGTTTGTTTATTGACGGTTCAACTAGAAGTTTAAAAGACGTCCTACTACATAATGGAAACATGTTTCCATCTATTCCTGTGGCTCATTCGGTTCAATTGAAGGAAGAATATGAAAATGTAAAGCTGTTGCTAGACAAAATAAACTACAGTGAACATAGATGGGATGTATGTGGAGGCTTCAAAATGCTAGGATTCCTGCTTGGACTACAGCAGTGGCGGAACAAGAGTGTTACGGGCCCCGGTGCAAAAAATGGGCCCCACAAAATTTAGATTTTTGTTTAGTTTATACATATGAACCACAAAAACCTTTCGATCCACTCAAGGTGGCCCTTAAAACTGGTTCCAATCAATTTGTGTTTTCTATCTATTCTAATTCACCTTTTAGTTACATTTTCAATACTTGAAATTGCATTCTCAACACCACTAGACTCTGCTTTTTGGTTTTCTACACTTTCAATTTGCTCATTATTATTACTTCCTTTTTTAACAAGAAATGCATCAAGTTTAGGTCATTTTGCAGCCCTTTCCTCTTCTTCCTTTTTTAGTTTCCTCTTTTGAAAGCCACTTTTATGCTTGTACACTGACATGTCTCGAGGGTTGAAAACTTAAAATTTATTGATTTTAGCAATAACTGAGTAGCAAATAACAATAACTTTTTGTAAAATTTAAAAAGTAGTACACACTGATTGACTATAGTCACTAGTATTCAATAATACACTGCGGAAAATCAATTAACGTAATTTTTATTCGCACACTCATCCACTCAGCGTCTCAGCCATTGAAACTGACGCTTCACTGCGTGTCGAGTCGACAGATCCCAAACGAAGAAGAATATTTCTGAACGTTTTGAAACGTTTCGTGTGTCGACGTGCGATCAGAAATAAGTGGTGTCACAGTGTCGTATAGTATATACAGTAATACACTACTATACCAGATAGTAGAATAATGTGATGGTTTCAGCATTTTAAATTCTAATTTTGATTTTTATCTATTGCAGACATCATTTCAGATGACCAATTATGTATTTAACATATATAGTATACAGTTTTACCAGAAAGGGGCCCGTACTCGAAAGAATAACCATGTTTATAAATGCATTTAAATATATTAAACAAGTTTAAAGGACTCTTATATTTTCATGCACATTTAGATCTAATTTTTATATGAAATACTTGAAAATTATTATTTTTCCTTGCCAAAGTGTTATCAAATATCAACCAACCGGGCCCCCCAAAGGTCCGGGCCCCGGTGCACTGCACCGCCTGCACCTAGCTAGATCCGCCACTGGACTCCAGGGCGGGTACACTAAATATTCGTGTTTCCTCTGCTTTTGGGACAGCAGAGCAGATGGTGAGCACTTTGTCAGAAAGGAATGGCCCGTGAGCTTAATCCAGGCAAACACAATGTTTTTAACGAAGCCCTTGTTCCAACAGACAAAATTTTGCTACCCCCACTGCATATCAAGCTTGGTCTTATTAAGCAATTCATCAAAGTTTTGGATGGTGAAAGTGATGCTCTTTATCATATACGTTCAATGTTTCCCGAACTTTCTGACGCTAAAATCAAGGGAGGCATATTTGTTGGACCTCAAGTTAGACGCATGTTAGCATCTAAAGAGTTAGAAGAAAAAATGACAGCTCTTGAAAAACATGCTTAGCAGTCATTTCGGCTCGTAGTCCATGGACTTTAGGTAACAAGATGAACGACAACTACAAAGAGCTAGTAGAAAATCTACTCAAACACTTTCAAAGGTTAGGTTGTAGACTGTCCCTGAAGTTACACTATCTGGACTCGCATTTAGAATTCTTCAGACCAAATTTGGGTGACGTAAGTGAAGAACATGGTGAACGTTTTCACCAAGATATCCAAACCATGGAGAGGAGATATCAGGGAAAATGGGACGAAGCTATGATAGGCGACTATATCTGGTGTTTAATACGAGATAATCCACGGGACTACAAGAGAAAAAGTCGGTCAAATGTACATTTTTAAACATTATCTGTTTAGATGTGTGAGCATATTTGTGTGCATTATATATACATTATATACGCACTATATACATTATGTACATTATATACATTATATAGGGTGAACCAAATGTAGGTGGACAGTAAATGATAACGTTTATTTTGAGAATACATATTTAATTTTTTTGTATACTATAATACAAAATAAAATTTAAATAAATTTAGTTATAATATTTAATATAATATAACACAAACACCATAGTTATAATGAACACCATAGTTATAATATAATATAACACAAACCGTATTCAACCTACTGTCCACCTACTTTTGGTTCACCGTGTATATCTTTAAATATGAAATATATATATTTTTTTTCCTTTTCTTCATTGTGATTTCGCTCTCTGATAAGCCATTAGGTACAAAAAATAGATTATGGTTTTCAGAAGAAACAAGTTTTCACGAGAAAACTAATGCGAATTTTTTAATTCAGCGCACCCAAAATCATAAAGAAACACCAAAAAAATAAGATAAACACAAATTTTCCAAAATTTTGTTACATAGTGTTATACTTTTAAAAAGCAACAGTGTTGTTTTAGTCTAGAATTGTTCTTAAGAAAAAGTATTCAGGAAATTAGTGTTTAAAATCTCTTAATAATAATAATAATAATAATAATACACTAAAATTCTCCGTGTCAATCTGTCTGTTCTACGCATGCGCAGATTTCACTATTGTAGAAATTCTAAACGTTGTATCACCAGTGTCTTCATTCACTCTCCCTCACTCCCTCCAAAAATAACAAAATGTGTATCAAATGGCCGTTAAAATAATTTAGGCTAAGTTACTGAAGGCAACTTTTTATCAAAATTTATAGGAACGCAGCAATTTTAACTCGTGTAAATCCTCTGCTCTTTCGAAACTAATAATGAGAACTTGTCATAATATAGTGGTACAAGTCGTAAGCTCATATTTAGGCATAATATTTTGAAGCAACGGATTATAGCTTAGTCACGCTAACTTTAAAGATTAGACCTAGGCTGAAGTATATTATAGCCTAATGGTCTGCTTTCAGCTGTCGTTTTGCATTGATGCTACCTTAATGTTATAGGAATATAGTTTGCAATAGGCCTACAGTATATATTAAAAATATTCCGTTAATTGTTTCATATAATATAAATATCAATGTATAAATTACTAATAAAAAGACGCCATGTTTCAATTATAAATTGTACCTTATACTTTTTTTGCCGATTGGTCATTCATTGATTTTGTGGCTCACGCCAGACAATTTTATTCAGTTTCAGAAAAGGTCCCTTGCTATTAAAGAAAGGGTAAAATTAGGAATTCCAGCCCATATATATATATATATATATATATATATATATATATATATATATATACACATACATATACCTGATACTGAGTCGAAGTGGTTTTTGAAAATTAGCCAATAGGCGATTGATATAATCAGTCGCCATTTCATTACTTGCCTCTGATTGGTCTACGGTGTAGGATAGCCGGTACTTTCAAGAAATTAATGTAGCGATTTATTTCAAAATTTATTTGTGTATGAACAACGTTCGTTTCCTCGGGAAATGTGCCGTTTTTCCAGACATGACTCGAAGTCATTTCTGAAAAAACGGCACATTTCCCAAGGAAATGAAGGTCATTTTCAAAGAGTACGCATCAAATTACATAAGAAAAACATGCTTTCAATTCTTTAGCGAGATGCGTGTTAAAACGAATATTTACCCATTTCCTAATTAATATTGCAGTGAATCTAATTCATTCCTTCTTTTTCAGACTGCCGCTATAAGGAAGATGGGGTACGAAGACAATGGAACCCATCTGAGACACTCGTTATCGAATTTTTCATCCCCGTCGATTGGGGAAACTCAACCGACGAAGACGTCTTGAAAATTAACTGCGATCAATTGGAAATAATTGTGCAACCACCAACCATGACTAATCCTAATACCTCGAATGATACTGTAATCCTTCCCGGACGACATCTTCGTCTCGGTTGGAATTATTTGAATTTTACATTTGACGACACGAGTTCACTCATTCAAATTAACGAAATTGACGGAAGATTCGTTCTTCAAATTCCATTTGACGTCGCTGACAGAGAACGAGTGAACATAACAGTACGAGGACTTTATTCATTCGTTAACTGCATCAACCCTATTTTGGTGAAGGTTTGTTTCTCACTTTCGTTCTTAATTTAAGAGAGTTTTAAAGCATAGTTTTGAAGTATAAAAGTTTTGACCAAAGTTAGGACATTAAGCGACATTGGGTCTGGGAAGTAGTTGGATGGGAGACTGTCCTCTTTCTGCGTCTATATTATGTAATGACTCGAGGTTCGGATCCCATGTAAAGCTAGCTTGGGGATCTTTTCCGTTTGACACACATGGTTCGATTTTATTTTAAATTTCTACACATACGTAGTTTTACATGCCGATTACGAAAATCAGAACCATTTTTTGGAGAAATTAATAATAAAAACGTTACAACCCTTTAAAGTATTTATTAATATTAGTGACAAAAATCAACACAAATTAATATTTTCGATTAAATGTTGCGATGCACTGTAGCATTTTTTGGAACTGGTCGCAGTTTTCGTGTCTGCGTCGCCAAATAAACTCGCAGAGGTAGGAATCGCTCATCGAACGATGAGTGCCGCAACGTCGTTTATTAGAGCGTTTAAGGCAGTTCCATGTGCTTTCAACTTGTTGCGTGTGGGTCCCGTCTTCTGAGTTGACGAACTCAACACTGTGGTTCACTGTTTGATGGTGAAACTTATAGCCTGGTATCTGTGGGATGTGGGAATAGGCTCGCCACAGGTCACTGTAGATTGTCGTTTCTGGCAGAATCGATGCCCGGATACACTCTTCAAGTGTCTCACGGTTGCGACATGGGACAGCATAGAGGAACACCTGCCGAGTCTCGCGACACACACCGCCGCAAACCCACTGCTCCGGTAGCACTCTTTCTCGATTGTACTTTCGTCTGGAGTATACTGTTTCGTCAATTTCTACAATTGTTCCAGGACCACCTATCTGCGCTGGGTTACGAAGTATATCCTCTGCACATACTTCTCTCATGTAGCTGTTATAATCAACAGCGGTGTTGTGGTTAATTTCCAACTCCTCCTCACAAAACCGGATAGTTGTTAGTTCCTTGACCCACGAATAAATGAATACAGCTACGGTTGAAAGCGGAAGAGTACCACCTTCAAGCCATGTTCCTTTCCTCACTGACACAGATTCGTTGCAACCTTTCTTGCCGCAGCGCCACTGGGCGGTTCCACTGGAAACTTTTCAAATTGTCCACTCTATCGCTCATGATTGTTTGAATTAGTTCCTATGGAAAAGAGAAATAACATTACTAACATTTACAATAACAACACAATACATAACAACATAACAAATTAGTGAACATTTAAATAGGGAAAAACCAATCTTTACTTAACCTAACCTAACCTAACCTAACCTAAAAATTCAATCTTTAAAGGGTTGTAACTTTTTTATTATTAATTTCTCCAAAATGGTTCTGATTTTCGTAATCGGCATGCAAAACTACGTCTGTGTAGAAATTTAAAATAAAATCGAACCATGTGTGTCAAACGGAAAAGACCGCTTTAGGTCCCCTCCGTCCTACTTAGATTTTGCAAAGGAGGTTAAACAGCCCCATCATTATATATATATATATATTATATATAGTCACAAAAGTAGAGAAAATCTTTTTTTCTCGGAACTGAAAATTATCGAAACTTAATCTAACCTAACTTAAAAGGTCAGACTACTACGTTTATGGTAGAAGTGATTAGGTTAAATTTACTCGTATAAGGTTATATTTAACTGAGTTAAGTTAGGCGTAACTGAGCTAAGTTAGATTAGGCTGAGTATGAGGTTAAATTAGGTTTCGATAGTTTTCATTTCGATGATTTTCCGTTTCGACAAAATGGCGGATTTCCTGCAAAAAAGTAAATAAAAATAAATAAATAAGTAAAAATAAGTAAATAAAAAAATAATGATTATTTTGCTTATTTAAAAGAGGGAAAATAATGATTATTTTAATAAAAATGTTAATTGTTTTTGTGAATATTTATTTGATAAAAATGTTTAATTAAACAAATATTTAAAATTAAACTTTTTATTATTTGAAAAAACATTTTTAGGTTGGAAATATTACTTCACTGAACGATCTTGGGAAAAATTGACTTTTCCTTCAATATTCGAAGGAAAACTTTCCACGATCATGTTTTACTCAGGGACTGATTTTAAACTAAACGTTACTTTGGGATCGACATCTTTGATCGTGTGCAGAAACATCACAGATGAGGGACGTTCTCTTGATTCAGTTCGTGTTCGGGGTTATCGTTTTTATCTGAAGAAGGACAAATGCGACGAAGGTTCGCAACTCTCCGATACCCTTTCTGGTGGCTTCAAACAATACGTTGATAATTTGAATATTTCCCTCTTTGAGGAAAAGGTAAATTGAGGTTAATTTTTCCCCTTTTAAAGGAAGCCATTAATTAATAAAGGTTAAATTAATTAATAAAGGTTAAATTAATTAATTAATTAAAAAGGTTCGATTAAAATGTGGTGCGCAAAAATATTTTAATATAAGGACTAAAGATGTCTTTTTATCAAAAAATGGGGTGACGCTTTACGTCTTTTTAAATTTAACTTTTAAACGACGTGCGTATCCCGACATTCGCGGTGTCGCGGTGAATTATATTTATAAATGGTATCTTTTAGCCGGAAAAAAAGGGGATATAATTTAGGTTAGGCTATACTAGATAGGTTACGTTTAGCTAAGCTAGGCTAGGTAAGGTTAGGCTAAGATAAGCTAGGTTAGGTTTCGCTGAGCTAGGCTAGGTTAGGTAAGGTTAGGCTAAGCTAAGTTTGGTTTTAAAAATTGGGCGAGTGTGTGATACAGAAATGAACGCGTGAAAATGTCGCGGTTCTGTATGGAAAGCGAACATTGCGCGTACGCGTGTTCGTTTCAATAAAGATGAAAATTGCGAATGTTTTCGTTTTAATGTAAAAAAAAAGTCGTTTTAAAAAAGGTTAAATTTAACATTTGTTTTCTTTCCTCTTTTTCAGCATTATCCAAATTATGGACACTATTACTTCGCCCACGTTCGATTACACAATTTGGAAGCAAAAGAGATTTGGGTGGAGACTTTTAAGCAGTCTGGAGTGGATATATTTTATGAAGACGTTTTCCCTTCACGGCCCCGACCCGAACACGACGACGGTGAAGGTAAGATGAAAACGAGACAATTCAATTTAAGCGTCAAATGTGTACACATTCACGGTACACACTCCCTCTTTTTATATACACGTGTATAATACATACGTACAAGCAGTGTACGTACGTGCTATGTACGAACATTACGCAGTTACTTAACCTAACCTAACATAGGGGCCTGTATATATTAATAATAATAATAATGTGGTGCTCAGCTCACGCAGCTGCTCATCATCCAATACAAAAAATTGGTTGGTTGATAAATGGGTACTTTGCGGGTAACTTAGTGGTTAAGTAAGACATTGGGTTGCTGATAGGGAGGTCGCGAGATCGAGTGGACGAGGACTTTGTAATTTCTGACTTCCTTCGTCGTTCAAATTTCACGTTAAGCTGTAGGTGTAAGGTGAAGCCAAAGGCTTAACCTTTGACAGGATTTAAAAGTGTATATATATATATATATATATATATATATATATAGAGAGAGAGAGAGAGAGAGAGAGAGAGAGAGTTACAAGGAGTTACAAGGACAAGAGGAAGCCTCAAAGACCTTTCGGTCCACTCTGGGAGGTTCCTGTTATTAAAAGTTTATTTTTGTTTCAACTATCCTAATAGTAGTAGAAAACTGGATAGAAAAGTAGAAGGCTTCTCCCCACCCTCCGCTCCCTCCCTGCCAGAGGCAGGTACGGAAAAAGGTTGAAGAAAATACCTTGACCCTGGAAAAGTAGCCAAGGAAATTTTACAGGAAAGTGGAGAATATATAAATAGCTCTATATTTAGCTTGCTCACAGAGACACCGTGCAAGCGAACTCCTGCAGAGTTTTCTGAGGTTTTAATCTTAAACTATGAGTGTGTTCAGTACTTTGTCTAGCCTATTTTTAAACACATTTACACTTTGACTGGAAACAACCTCTGAGGGAAGTTGGTTCCAGATATTAACTATTTTATAGGAAAAGAAATTTCCGCAGACAGAGGTCCTAAATGTCTTTAGTTCCAGTTTAAACCCATTATTTCTTGTCGGATTGGCATTAAGTGAGAATAAGTTTCTGTAATCTACCCTGTCTATTCCTTTGAGCATCTTGAAGACTTGAATAAGCTGACCCCGCAACCTCCTCGTCTCTAAGCTAAACAGATTTAGGCGCTCCAATCTCCGTTGGTAGCTTTGCATTCTCATTGAAGGGATCAATTTTGTAGCCCTTGCTTGTACTCTTTCTAACCTTTCTATGTCCTTCCTGAGGGATGGAGACCAAAACTGCGCACAGTATTCCAGTTGAGGTTGACTAGAGAATTATAAAGACACATTACAGTCTCCTGTTCCGAAACTGGAACTGTCTTTTAATATAACCTAATAATTTTAAGGCCCTCTTTTCGACTTCTGCACAGTGCTTCGACGGTTTCAGATCGTTGCTGATATAGACTCCTAAATCTTTCTCTAGATCGGTCTCAGTCAAGTTCCTTCCCAAGAGAGAGTAATCGGTTATCGGGTTTTTATAACCTATGTGCATTACCTTACATTTGTCCAAGTTGAATGGCATCTGCCAAGTAGCAGACCATTCGCCCAACCTGTCAAGATCGTTCTGAAGCGTTCTTACGCCCTCCTCAGTACCTACACTACTTCCTAATTTCGTATCGTCTGCAAATTTGGAGATTGCACTTAGAAGCCCGATGTCTATATCGTTAATATAGATGATAAAAAGTAAAGGACCCAGAACGGAACTCTGTGGGACACCACTCGTGACGGGCGCCCACTCCGAAGCCACTCCATTTATTACCACTCTCTGCTTTCTATCTTTTAACCAATCCTCAATCCAGTCGGAAACGAGCCCGGTGATTCCTAGTCCTTTGACTTTAGCTATCAATCTAGCGTGAGGGACTTTGTCAAAGGCTTTTTGAAAGTCGAGATACACTATATCTATTGCCCTACTTGCATCGTACAGTGTATGCATATTATGGAAAAACTCTAACAGGTTTGTCAGACAGGATCTATGTCGCCTAAATCCATGTTGAGAATAAAAAATTAGATTGTTAGATAATTACAAGGATTTTCCCTATCACCTTTTTAAAGATTGGTGTTACATTTGCAGTCGGTTAACTTTCCC
>JAJOZX010018079.1:0-51807 GCA_023014485.1 Bathynomus jamesi
CAGCCAAAATTTGACACAAAGCAAATTACTAAATAGTCTTCTGCAAGAACCCTTTCTAGAGGGAGGTTGGTTGGGGAAAGGGTGGTAACTCCGCTAAGGCACGAAATAACGTTTCTTAACTGTCTCAAGCCAGTATAAAGGAGGAGAGACATCCTAATTTATTTACTGTTCCCTTTTTCAAGTAAATACAGAATCATACTTAATTGTCATTTTTAAGTTAAATTCAGCCCTCTTGTGGCAGCTGAAGATATTAAGCATATGAAAAGGCATTTTAGAAAACGAATTCCTATCATTTTAAGAATCTTAATCAAACTATTAGATAATTCTAAGATAAAACTTTATAATAGTTTGATAAACCTAAAATAGAAGCATTTTTTTCCTTTTTACCCAAAATTGTGTTAACTTTAGCCCCCTGGTGGCAGCTGAAAGTATTAAATAAATGAACTCATATTTTGGAAGTATATATCGTCCACTAAATGCAACTTTAATCACTATTAGAACTTCATACTAGAAAAAAAAGTATTTTTCGCTCCACCCTAAATTACACATATATATATACATATATATACACATATATATATATATTATATATTATACACATATATATGTATATATATATACACATATATGTATATAATATATATATATATATATATATATATATATATATATATATGTATATATATATAATATATATATATATATATATATATATATGTGTATATATATATATATATATATATATGTATGTATATATATATATGTATGTATATATATGTATATATATATTATATATATTATATATATTATATATATATAATATGAAAATTATTTTACGAAAGTAACACGTGAAAAATATTTATGATGAATAAAACCACGAAGGAAAGGAAACACAAAATGGTGCTCAAGCGCTTTCGTCTAATGGCATCCTCAGGAACACTGAAGTACATAAAACGGTTACAGCCTATATATAGGTTACAGAAAAAAAAAAATATATATATATATATATATATATATACATACATATATATCTATCTATACTATATATATCTATCTATATATATATATATATATATATATATATATATATATATATATGCAATAAACGGAGAAGTAAAAATAAAAATTAAAAATTAAAGGATTATCAGAGAGGCATATAGATTTGTAAGGAAAAATATCGATTTTTAGCAAGTCCGGAATACATCGATGCCGAATTGGAAAAAATCAACGGTATTGGAAGTGATCTGTGTTATCCATCTGCGTTTATGGAATCTTGTCTCAACAAGGCAAAACGAACTTTCTATCGTGTCAATAATAACACTCGTGCTTTGTCAAAAAATATTTTAGTACTTACATTTTTCCCGGGCTTTTTAGGCATTGCTAATGTACTTAAACTTTTGGATATTAATGTAGTATTTTCATATAACAATATTGTGAAAAATATCATAGTAAAAAATAGCCCTACCAATAATTCATGCATTATCTATAAAATTGGTTGTAAACAATGTGATTCCTTTTACATAGGTCAGACGGGAAAGGATTTGCACACACGTATAAAACAGCATCAATATTGCGTTAGAACAGGACAGTTGTCCATTGCCCGTTTTGTCCATTTGTCAGAGTTATCCCACTGTATTGATTGGAATAATGCTTCAGTTTTATTCCACTCTAGCAACATTGTTAATAGAAATATTCTTGAGTCTGCCATTATCCAACTTTCAAATAACTTCAACATAAGCAAAGGTCTTTTTCAACTCGATCCTGTTGTTTTGAATTCCTTCAAAACAGATTTAGATAAGAAGGGTAGAACGCTAAATCTTTGGTAAACTTGTATGCTACTTTATTAACTGTTAATTTTCATTTTATTTTTATATACATCGAAACTTAACCAAAAAAGGCAGTGTTAAAACCCGGGCAGATTTCCAGTATAAATTTGTATTTTTATAATTCATTTGATCTTGTGCTAAAAATCGATATTTTTCCTTACAAATCTGTATGCCTCTCTGATAATCCTTTAATTTTTAATTTTTATTTTTACTTCTCCGTTTATTGCATATATATATATATATATATATATAATATATATTATATATATATATATGTATATATATAAGCACACCGGACAAAAATTAGTCACCCCTAATAGCACCGATAGTAGGAAGTTCAAGGTCACACAGAGGGCGCTGATGTAGCATTTGTAAATGACAAGTAGCGGTGACGTAGCACACAGGATCAGATCTGTTTCGTGAGGTGGTGAAGAACAAAGTGTGTGTTGGATATAGTCTGCAAAATGGGTCGTGAGGCAGAAGTTACTCAGTGGCAAAAAGGAGCCATCGCATCGTGTTTGGCAGAGCCCACGGACACAAAATGTCTGAAGTAGCCCAATTTGTTGGTGTGTCAACGCGTACTGTCCAGCGAGTTTACAAAGAGTGGTGTAGTTCGCAATCAACTGACAATCGACGGCGTAACTGTGGCCGGAAAACAATTCTCGACAATAGGGGCCGCCGCCATGTTTCTCGTCTAGTAACTGCAAATCGTTTTCAAACCAGAGAACAATTGCTCCAAGAAACCAATGAGGTTCTCCAGCGACCAATTTCCGAATGGACATTGCGACGAGAACTGCATGCGATGGACATCTGGAGCAGGGTACCACGGAAGAGGCCGCTGTTAACAGCAAGTCATAAATTGGCACGTTATAAATGGGCTCAGAGGCACAAAAACCGCACTGCGGCAGATTGGAAACGTGTAATTTGGTCCGATGAGTCCCGTTTTTGTTTGTTCTCCAATGATGGGAGGCGACGAGTACATCGCAGGTCCAATGAAGCCTTTAATCCTGAATGCGTCGAAGGTGTTGTTGAGGCTGGAAACAGAAAGTGAAGCGCAGGAATAGACACCCACGGACTCTGGCGGAACTTCGGGACCGGCTGATGAACGAGTGGCAGCAAATGGATGTTCAGTACATGCACAACCTCGTAGAGTCTCTGCCTAGCCGGATTCGTGCGGTTATCAAGGCCAGAGGCGCCGTCACACGTTATTAGGTACATTCAGAGAGGGGTGACTAATTTTTTGTCCGGTGTGCTTATATGTTATAATAATGTTATAATGTTTCAGACCAACAAAGACCCTAGGATCCACTCATGGCTGGTCCACCTAACTGTGTTCGTGTATTGTGTATGTCCTCCGCGGTGGCGGAGGGGACCTACAATTTTACGTGGGTTCCGAACCACAAGAACATAAGAAATTTATGTAAAAACTGCCGGTAAATTGGCAACGACCAATTTTTACGAAACTAAATAATTATCAATTTAAAACTAATTAATTATCGATTTAAAACTAAAGATAGAATCTCTGATCCAGAGGATCAAGTCATAATAGACTACTATCCACAAATATGTTACACTCTATATCTATTTATAAAGGACATGCAAATATATCGGATCCAAAGAATCCAGTCAATTTCATTACGGTATCCATCAAGTCACGGTCCATATCGATAGCGGACCAAGTCAAAATTTACAATCATATACATTACAATATATACACTTACGAGAAAAAGAGTAGGTGTGGCTGTAAAGACTGTACAGTAATGTAGAAATGTGTGTGCACCCATTTTGGGTCTCCCATTTAAAGGTGTTTGTGGGGCAAGTGAAGATCATGAGTTTTCCAATACCTCACAGTACTATGGGGGGCACCGCTCGGCAGAGGAATCTCTTTAAATGGGGTGTGTAAGGACAGAGAGTATCCCCTAACCCAAGACGCTGCCTCGCTATATCCCACAACACTTGTGTTGAGCTGTGGGATCTATCCCCAGAAAGCCTTAATTTTACAACCTTAAACTATACCCTTTCTATCAACATATGCGTCTAATCGATTTTTAAACATGTTTATAGACGTGCTACTAATTACTTCTACCGGCAAACTATTCCAGCTATTTACTATTCTATGCGTAAAAAAGTTTTTCGCAACTGCTGTCTCGAACCTTCTACTTGTCAACTTACACCCGTTATTTCTAGTCCTATTATATTGAGATATTTCGAAAAAGCTATCTCTATCTACGTTATCGAACCCATTCATAATTTTGAAAACCTGGATTAGATCACCCCTTAACCTCCTGGTCTCGAGTGTTGTCAATTTTAACTCATTAAGCCTATCCTCGTACGACTTTGACCTAAGCGACGGAATCATCTTAGTTGCTCGTCTTTGAACTCTTTCGATTTTGTCTATATCTTTGCGCATATACGGATTCCAAAATTGGATCGCGTACTCCAAATGGGGTCTAACTAATGATTTATAAAGTGGAACTATAATATCGCGCGATTTGTACTCAAAATTTCGAGCTATAAAACCTAACACTTTGTTCGCCTTATTGACCGCTGCTGTACTTTGTTTCGCTACTTTTAAATCACCAGTGACTATAACTCCTAAATCTTTTTCCTGCTCTACGCTTGTTAAATCTTTCCCTGACATACTATACGCAAATTTACCGTTACGCGAACCTATATGCAAAATTTTGCACTTATCAACGTTAAATCTCATTTGCCATGTGACTGACCAATCAACGATTTTATTCAGATCTTCCTGAATTTTACCTCTATCTTCGTCATTAATCGCCCTACCACCCAGCTTCGTGTCATCCGCAAACTTTGAAACTGTACTGACTAGGCCGACATCTAAATCGTTAATATATATAAGAAAAAGCAAGGGGCCCAATACAGAACCCTGAGGAACGCCACTCGCTACATTAGCCCAGCACGACTCCGCTCCATCAACGACCACCCTCTGTTTCCTGCCTCGCAACCACTCTTCTAGCCAATTTATTACTACACCCCTGATTCCATGAGCCTTAGTTTTTTTTTTGTCTGTAACCTATATATAGGCTGCAACCCTTTTATGTACTTCAGTGTTCCTGAGGATGTCATTAGACGAAAGCGCTTGAGCACCATTTTGTGTTTCCTTTCCTTCGTGGTTTTATTCATCATATATATATATATATTAAGGCGTCGCGAGTATGACGGGCAAACTCCCCACATTGGCGATTTTGCGATTTTTCCAAGAATGAATAGTTCAACCCTCCCCCTAACCATCCACAGAAAACTTGGTATAGCGAAATACCCCCCTCGTACGCTCAAAATGTAGTTATTTTCACAACGTGTATTTGCGTCTGTGCCCCTCGTACACAATACTCAGTTTAAACGCGTCTATTTCGAAACTGGTTTGGCGAGTTCGCCCTTGTACTGGCGACGCATCATATAGACACAATTTGCTTTTACCAGTTTCTGGTACGTTTTTAATGAGGCTGCTTTGTAGGCTACCTTATTTGTTGTAATTTTTCTTGTGGTGCTAAATTTTGACAGGCTTATGAATAAAAATGGTGATTAGTTTAAGGTCACCAGATAATTCCTTATGAGTAATCAACGGAAAGAATAGGCTGCATCTGTTTTTCTTTTACTGAATATAACAGAATAAAATATCATCAGAAATTAACAATAGAGTTGCTTAAATTATATATACAATACAAAAACTGAACTGCTGGAATTAAATGTTAATTACAATAAAGACGAATTACAGAATATAAATGAAAGAGAAATTCACTTGTTACTCGAAAAGGCACGAATGAATTTCGGATTCAGGAGGCTTGAGTGCTGGATGAAAAGTTCGCCTTCAAGAAGACTTATATCGAGGCCTTTAGAAGGATTTGAACTTCTGGATTTGAAGCTATGGATTTCGCTTGGATTTGTTGGTTGTTTGTTTCCTACTTCCTATACAGTAATGGCCAGAATGGATGCATCAGAGGCAGAAATACATACGGTAAAATGGTAATTTTTATTTAGTTTGGCTAAACAATTGGTTTTAAACAGCTACATGACACAATTCTTAATAACTAGACACAACCGAATGCAAAAATGTTATATACACCTAGTATTTTGTATGTTTGCCTTTATTTTCGATCATTGCAGCAATTCTGCGAGGCATTGATAAATATAGTCTTTCACAAAAGTCTACAGTAATTTCTTCTACCCAAACTGCTTTAATGGCTTCTTTTAAGGCAGTTTTTGATGTAGGATTCCTAGCAGCTACTTTCCTTTTCAACAATACCCAACGGTTTTCGATGGGGTTGAGATCCAGTAAATTACCTGGCCAAGGACCAAGTATCCGTACACCACTCTGGTTTAGCCATCCTTTGGCAGTTTTCGTTTGGTGGCATGGGGTTCCATCATGCTGGAACCAACCACAACTGTGAATCTCCATGAAATGTAACAGCTTCTCTTGTAGCACTTCAAGGTAAACTTTCCCGTTTATTGTTGTCCCTCTAGGCATGAAAGGACAACCTGATTCACCCGATTGGCTTGTTACCATTGATGCTTCTTGGCCCGCCCCTTCCTGCAAACTTCATCATAATTCTTCCCGTTATTTTGGCTAAGCACATAAATCCCTCTCTATGATTTACCACGTTTCCTGACGTTAGATAAGCACCGTCAATTGCTTTCCTCATCCCCTTACCTAGTCCTTTATGAATGATCTTAGCTTCTTGCCAGTTCGGCAGGTGTCCGTACCTATCTGCGTGCAACACGAGTTAGTTAGATATTCGCTGTAGACGCATGTCTGCCCTACGTTCATAAGTCTTTTGGGCAAGCCGCGCCCTGACTCTCCATAATAAACGGCTGAACAGCTATTACATGGAATCTCGTAAACCACACTACGTTCATTAATACACTCATTTTGTTTCGCCCTCACCATATGGCCTATCTTTATCTCCGAAGAATTGGTTATATAAACTCCCGCTCCTCTTTGAAATTTATCGATAACTTGGGCTCTCTTGAATGCGGGACCGTTGTATACTCCTTATCTACATTATTTTTAATCTCACCTCCACGCCGTTCTGATATATTAAATGCTTTTTTCTTTAGTTTAACTATTATTCCTTTGGGATAACTAACTTTCCAAACGCTTCCCTGATGTATTCATATTCATTCGCCAGATACTCTTCACTGCACATTCTAATAGCCCTCAGGTAGAATCCAATGAACACACCTGCCTTAGTCCTTTCACTATAAGCAGACAAATTCTGAACATATACAGTATATACGAGGGTAATTCAATAAGTATCCGCACTTTTTATTTTCACAATTTTATTTTCACATCTGATAGATTATAAACACATCACTTCTCAACATAGTCTTCCTGTTTCTCAATACACTTAGTCCAGCGATCTACAAGCTTCCTACTGTCATCACAGAAGAATGTTTTTGGCTGTGTGCGTAGCCAGTCATGCACCGCCTCCTTCAGGTCATCATCGCCTTGGAATCTCTGACCTCTCAAAGCATCTTTTAGTGGTCTAAATAGGTAAAAATCCGAAGATGCCAGGTCTGGACTGTAGGCTGGATGGTCGAGAACTTCAAATTTGAGTACTTGAAGGCATTTTCTAGTCTGTGCAGCGGTATGAGGGGGCGCATTGTGGTGCAACAGAATAACACCTTCCGACAATCTCACTCTCCGTTTTGTGCGAATTGCTTGCTTTAACTCATTCCGAAGCATGTCAGAATACGATGCACTTGTTACTGTAGTTCCACGCTCTAGATAATGTTCAAGGATAGGGCCTCGTGTATCCCAAAACAGTGTTAGCGTAATTTTACGTGCTGACGGCTGCGCTTTGAACTTCCTTGCAACGGGAGATGTTGGATGCTTCCATTGCATGCTCTGTCGTTTGCTTTCTGGTTCATAGTGATGGATCCAGGTTTTATCCCCAGTGATTATGTGCTCCAAAAAGTTTTCACCTTCATTATGATACCGCGCCAAAAGACGAGAGCAGACGTCCATACGATTACGCTTGTGCTCTTCTGTCAACTGTTTGGACACCCATCTTGCATAAACCATGTGAAAGCCAAGAATGTCATGAACTATCGAATAGGCTGACCCTTGACTGATGTCTAGTGAAGATGCAATTTCTTTTATTGTTAATCTTCTGTCATCGAAAATCACGGCTCTTGCTTCTTCCTGCTTGTCACCACTGTTTGATGTTGACGGTCGTCCTGAGCGCTGAGTATCTGTCACACATGTCCGACCTTCCTTGAACATTTGAATCCACTCGTACA
This sequence comes from Bathynomus jamesi, assembly GCA_023014485.1. Lineage (NCBI taxonomy): Eukaryota > Metazoa > Arthropoda > Malacostraca > Isopoda > Cirolanidae > Bathynomus > Bathynomus jamesi. The sequence goes on from JAJOZX010018079.1 coordinate 8,094, forward strand.
CACTTCGCCGTGGTAAAGCATTATTCCCATACTCAGCACATAAACGCGTGTGAATTTCAGCTCCTTTCACACCTTCTGCCCACAAAAAACGAACCATGGATCTCTGTTCTTCCAGAGCCATGCTCACTACTCGTACGATATGTGACAGCTACGAGTAGCCAAACTAAGCCTATACTGTTGCTAGCCTAAATAAGCCTATACTGTTGCTAGCCTAAATAAGCCTATAGATCTCAGTTTGGCTCGTTATTACGAGTATATATTATACATACTGTATTATCACCAAAATAAAAAGTGCGGATACTTATTGAAGTACCCGCGTGTGTGTGTATATATATATATATAAAATACAAATTACTAGATCCCATAAAGATCAGGGCCCCTAGCCTTCGTTATTTAGCGTCATAAGGCTAACTAACGAAGGCTGGGGTCCTGATCTTCAGATGATCCAAATTACTTAATTGTATATTATACTGCAATTGAACTGTGTTTGATGGCGCTCAAATTAGGAGGCCAGTCAGTGGTGTAATCTAATTATATTAAACATTTGGTTGTATATAATAAACGTCTAATCGACATCTCATAATGAACTTAGCTTTCTGAATTAAATAATAACTACTTTAAAATGTTTACTAGTGTTTCAAAATATCTGGTAACAGTGCTTAAATGTTTCAAATATACGAGGGCCACTCAATATATTTTGCTCCACCTTTTTTTTTCTTTACAAGTTTCCTTGAAAGTTCCAGAAATTTTGTACACAAGTAGTTACATACCTTTCTTACAATTTTTTTTCACATAGTTTCCATCTTTATCTACGGCTTTCCTCCACCTCGAAACAATGGCCTTTATTCGTCAGCCAGACTCTGTACTCATTCGTCAGCCAGACTGTACTGAACGGACGCATTTCCTGGGCTCTCTGATTTTGCATCTACTTTTGTATATTGCTGAGAATTTTACTTTTGGATAGTTTTGAATTTTATATACTTGCGTTTAAATTTACGTTGTTATAGTTAAGTAATTGAATATTAGTGGTTTTTAGCGATTTAGAAGTCTTCATAGCGTGCCGGCTTAATTTAACTTATACCTGTGACGGTTTAAACTAATTTTTAACTGCGCGATGCCGTCGTAGAAAGCGTCGTGTGTTAGGTGTAGAGTAAACCGGTGGTATTCGGAATTTAAGGATTATAACGACTGTCCAATGGCGATTACCGATAGATCAGTTTGTTTCTTTTGCGAGTTCATGGAGGAATTAGTTGACATAAAACGCAGTGTACGTGAGGTAGCGGAAAGACTTGCAACGCTTGATGAGGGCAGGGGTAGGGCTACGGTTGACGGAGGCCGAACCAATACTAACGTTGAAGACGTTAGTAATTTGAAGGGTGAGGTGCGTAACCTAGTTTCTAGTTTAGGTAGCTTGTCGGGAAGGTTAGATAGAGTTAAGGAAGGGGTTAAGGTTAGTCCGAGAGTAGTAGATAGCGAGGGATTTAGAGAGGTTAAGGGTGGAGCTAGGCCGCGTACGTTAGGTGATAGGAATCCCCCCCCTATCGAGGTTTCGAACCCTTTCGCCCATTTGGAAAGGGACGTGAATGAGGGGGAAACTATTTTAATTGGGACTCTTTAGTGCGCCACATGGACAAAGAGTTCGTTGAACGGCATCCAACCAAGAGGAGGAGGGTCTGTCTCCCAGGGGCCAGGGTTGACAGAGTTAGAGACGAAGTGGATAGGATTGACGTTGCCTCCCGTCACTCAATGTTGGTGACGATGGTAGGAGGCAACGACTCGTATAGGCCCGATACGAGAGTGCCTGACCTTTTGGAGAGATATAGGGGGTTAATTAGGTCCTTGAAGGCGAGGTCAGATAGGTCTTTAGTTCTAGGTATTACCCCTAGGCACGGGTTGGGTCTTAGAATTACGTCAAAAACAATATTTTTGAATAACAAATTAGAAGAGATTTGTGCTGAGGAAAATGTACCCTTCGTAAAGCTGTGGTCCGAATTCAGTGATCCTAGCCTTTTTATAAAAGATGGTGCATTTTAATGAAATAGGTAATGCTAGGCTAGGTAGGTTAATAGACGAAAACGTGCGAAAGCTGTATAGGTCGAAGCCTTCTTTAAACGTTGTGGGTCCGGGGAACGCGGGCCCGACGTGATAAATAGTTTAAAACGCGGGCCCGTGAAAAAATAACTTAAACGTCTTTTATTGTAACGCGCGTAGTATTAGAAATAAATTAAATGAATTTAAGGCGATAATTTATTCCGGCAACTATGATATAGTTGCTATCACTGAAACTTGGTTAAATACCGTGACTCGGGACTTGTTGGGGGAACTTGATATACCGGGTTTTAAACTCTTTACTAATGATAGGTTACATAGGTTTGGAGGCGTTTTGCTGTACATTCGTAATTCCCTTAGGGCTATCGAGGTTAAGTTAGATTTTCCGGCAGCAATTAATGCGATATGTGTTGAAGTTAGGGCGCGTAGTATTAGTTTTAATTTTGTTGTTGTTTATAGACCTCCCGTTCAACCCCTCGATACAGATACTAGATTTTACTCACTTCTTGGTAATTTTATTGACAATCGGAATAGTATAATTGTCGGAGACTTTAACTGCCCTAATGTTAATTACAGAATTTTACTGGTAATGAGGAGGGTTTGAGATTGGTTGAGTTTATGGACGATAACTTTTTACGACAGATAGTTACCGAACCAACGCGCGGTGACAATATTTTAGATTTGGTGATGACGAACGGCGAGAATATAGTCGAAGGTTTAGAAGTAGGCGAGAGTTTAGGATGTAGTGATCATCAAATTCTTAGGTTTAAGTTATTGATAGAAAACACCCAGGATAGTAACGTAATAGAAGTCCCTGATTTTCGTAGGGCTAATTTTGATAGTTTTGCGGATAGGATGAGAGTAGTGGACTGGGATAACTTATTTATGGGTAATGACACAAATTTGCGTTGGGTGGCGTTTAAAGAAAGTTTTAGGAATATTGAAAGGGAGTTTATTCCTCGTAGGCCCAAGCGCGCTAGAAATCGTGGTAGGCCGAAGTGGTGGACTAGGGAAATAGGAGTTCATAAACGAGCGTAATAGAGCGTATAGACTTAATAAGCGCAATGGCACGGCAGCTAACTTTAATAGATATATCGAGCTTAGACGTCAGGTTAAAAGATCAGTTAGGAATGCCAAGCGTAATTTAGAGATACTTATAGCTGCGGATAGTAAACATAATCCAAAAAGTTTTTTGAATACGTAATAATCGTAAGCCGGTAAAAGATAACATAGGCCCTCTAGTGGATGTTAATGGCGCTTTGGCTTCTGACGCTCAGGCGATGGCGGGTATTTTCAATAACTTTTTTGCGACAGTTTTTACCGTAGAAGACGTAAATAATGTCCCCGACGTGGACGATATCGTTCCATTTAGTAGCGAGACTATTTTGGATGAAATAACTGTTTACGAGGCTGAGATTGCGCATTATATCGATAGGCTAAAAGTTAGCAAGGCTCCAGGCCCTGACGCTTTTTATCCCAGACATTTGAAAGATTTGAAAGACGTTATCGTAGGCCCCTTAACGAAGATTTTTAATCAGTCACTCGAAACGGGATTATTCCTGAAGACTTCAAATTAGCTAACGTCACGCCTATTTTTAAAAAAGGCGACCGCGCAGTAGCTAGCAATTATAGGCCCATTAGCTTAACGTCAATTGTCGGTAAACTTTTGGAATCCGTAGTTAGGGATCGTATCGATCACTTAGAAAGTAGAGATTTGATTAATAGTAGTCAGCATGGGTTTCGACGCCATAGGTCTTGTTTAACTAATTTGTTAGAATTTTATAACGAAATAGTGCGCGAATACGATAGGCATAGAGCAGCTGACGTTATTTATTTAGATTTTAAAAAGGCGTTCGATACAGTTCCGCATAGGAGACTAATTGCGAAGGTCAAAGCGCACGGTATACGCGGTCAGGTAGCTAACTGGTTAGAAGAATGGCTTCGTGCTAGGAGACAGAGGGTCGTAGTTAATGGTAGTGAATCGGGTGGTTAGATGTAGGTAGCGGTGTCCCACAGGGTTCAGTGTTAGGCCCATTGCTATTCGTAATTTACATTAACGACATAGATGTAGGATTGACTAGTAACGTGTCAAAATTCGCGGACGATACTAAAATAGGCGGTAAGGTTGTTAACGAGGACGATAGAAATAGGATCCAAGACGATGTAAATAGGATTATGGAGTGGACAGATAAGTGGCAGATGCAATTTAACGTAGACAAATGTAAAGTTTTGCATATAGGTTCTCGCAACAATAATTACACGTACACGATGGATGATAGGGAGTTAGCGAGCGTTGACGAGGAAGTAGATTTAGGCGTACGCGTATCTAAGGATTTAAAGGTTAGGAACCAGTGCCTGGAGTCTTGCGCTAAAGCTAATAGGATGTTAGGCTTCATAGCGCGTAATTTCGAATTTAAATCGAAGGATATTATATTGCCCCTTTACAAGTCCCTAGTCAGGCCTCATTTAGAATATGCAGTTCAGTTTTGGTGCCCGTACTTGCGTGAGGATATTGATAGGTTAGAAAGGGTTCAGCGTCGTGCCACGAAACTTATTCCGTCATTGCGCAATAAGCCTTAAGAAGATAGGATTAAAGAGTTAGACCTGTATTCACTCGAAACATCGATAACATAAATTTTGACAAATTGTTCACTTTCGATAATAGTAATACTCGCAATAACGGATTTAAGTTGCGTGGCAGACGTTTCATTACTAATATCGCTAAAAACTTCTTTACGTTTAAAGTAATTGATAAATGGAATAATCTTCCCGCGTCAGTCGTTCATTCTACCAGCGTTAATGTGTTTAAGAACCGTCTTGACAGACATTTTAAAAGTATTAACGTTGTTTAATATAAAAAAACAAAGTTAGCAACAGGAGCTCTGGTGGTGGTGCTCGAGAATGAGTCTGTTGACGATGAATGCCAGCGTGTGATGCCAGCAATAAAAAAAAAAAAAAAAATTAGACTAACACGAACGTAGATGTAGCTCGTAGCGTAAACTAACCCACTTTTTGTTTAACTTTACCTACTTTTTTACTTTGCATGTCTGTAACTCTCTTTTCTTGCATGTTTGTAGTTTGCATGGTATGACTGTGAGTTAAGACTGTGTTTGCATGGTTTGTAAGCGTTCTTATTTACTACTTTTTATCTTTCACCCCTCTCCTATTCTCTCCGACTATTTTTCTGACTTGTCGGCAGTGGCCGGCGGATGATGATAGTAAGTCTTTTTTCTCTTTTTCTGAATGAAAGTTAACCCACGAATGATAGGTGTTGCTCCTTACTTAACTCCTTATTCTCTTCTCTTCTTTAAACTCCCTACTCTTTCCTTTCTCTCGGGCTAACCTTAGAGTGGATCTTAGGGTCTTTGTTAGCCTTAGCTTCTGTAGATCTGTAGATTCCTTGCTGGTAAAAGTCCGCTGGGTTCCGCTGGAGCCACCTCTTAACCTCCTCAACAAACTCATCGTCACTCTGAAACTTTCTTCCACGAATAGCATCCTTCATTGGCTCCCCAAAGAAATGGAAGTCAGAAGGTGCCAGATCCACGCTGTATGGAGGTGGGATAACACAGTCAAGCGCATTTTTGTGATGACCTCTTGTTTGCAAACTGTTGTGTGGTCCTGCGTTATCGTGCAAAAGAAGGACGTCTTCCAGTTTTCTCTCCGGTCGTACTCGATTTATACGTCTCTGGAGTCTCTGTAGGGTAGCAATATATGCCTCTGAGTCGATTGTTTTTCCCTTTTTCATAATGTCCACCAGAATCACCCTTTTCATGTTCCAGAAGATGGTTGCCATAACCTTCCCTGTAGAGGGAGCCATTTTGAATTTTTTCTTGCGTGGGTAGTCTGCATGATACCAATCCATGGATTGGCGTTTTGCTTCAGATTCAAAGTGGTGTACTCAAATCTCATCCCCAGTCACAAGTCGTGAAAGGAAGTCATCCCCTTCTGTCTCGTTTCGAACCAACGACTCAGAAGCAATTTCTTTCCTTTGGGCTTTGTGATCTTCAGTCAGTTGGCGAGAAACAAACCGTGAACACACTTTTGAGTATCCCAGTTGCTGAATTATCGTATTCACACTTTCTTCACTAATATCTAGCTCCAGTGATAGCTTTTTGTATGTGACGCACCGATTTGATGGAATGATGCTGTCAGCACGTTGCACAGTGTGAGATGTCAAGCAGATGCCGTGCCACCGCTACGTGGCTCATCATCGAGGCTGGCTCTCCCTCTCTCCGATGATCTCACACGTTTAAACCAACGTCCAACTATGCTTCGATCAACAACAGCATCTCCGTAAACCTTTTGTAGACGTTTGTGAATATTTCCAACTGTTTCCTTCTCTGCGGTTAAGAACTCAATAACAGCTCTCTGTTTACGACGCACATCACTGTCAAACGCCTTCTTCGGAACCATCGGTTTTATAGAAGGGCGTTTAAAGGCGGTTTTTATACAAGGAGGTGGGGTTCAAACTGGAAAAATCCGGTTATGTGAAGCACAGAAAGTTCAAACTTACTACCCAAAAGACATTTCAGCCACATGGCCTATTATTTAGCTAAGTAAAAAGGGTGGGGAAAATTATATTGAGTGCCCCTAGTACAAAGCGTAGATTTTAAACATTTCATTTGTGTAAACATTTCACTTGTTCTTTTTCTATTCTTTTCGCCCAAACGCGAAAAGAATAAAACTCTCATTGTTAGACAATTAATCAAACATTTCATTAGGCATTTAGTCTTTTCAATTGTTTAAAAGTCTGGGACAACTTAGACATTTCAAGTGACTGACTGAAATGTCTAACGAAATGTATAACTAACATGAAACGTTTAATGTATTAGTAATTAGACATTTCAAAATTTGAAAAATTGGGACAATGAAACGTTTACTTCTATTTACAGTGTGGCGGACAGGTGTGGCTGCACCACCCACCCACCGGCGGGGTATACTGAGTTAACCGTGATCATGGACGTCACCTAAATCAAGGATAACTGATTGAGTAATATATACAGTATATATATATATATATATATATATATATTACATGATTAATGTAGGATTATTAAAACGCCAAGTAGTATGGATGTATTTAGGGAGCGGGAAGTGACCCCAGAGAGTAGAAAACTGAAAATAGAGTAACTTAATTAACCTAACCTATCTCTCATGCACCATCCTTCGCCTGACATATATATATATATATATATATATGTGTGTATGTGTGTCTGACATCATACTATGAACTTTAGCGGCCACCATTCAAACCTGTCTTAGAAATAACAGCTTCGGTGGCTTAGTGGTTAGCATTGCTGACTACAAATCCATCGGCCCCGCGATCCAGACCCGGTAACGGCAGGCGGCGCCCAACAAACCTCAGCTATTCATTCTTCCACACAATAAAAAAAAATATGGTTGGTAGATAAATGGGTACCCCTGGTGACCTAGTGGTTGAGACGCTGGGCTGCTGGTGGGTGTAGTTCGGATTCCACGTTAAACTATATAGTCCAGGCAATCTAGAGCAAAAATAGCTTCAACCTGGGCAAAATTGCTTCAGAAGCTTTCTAAACTGTTTCCAGCTCAGGAACCATTGCAGAATAACATATCCAAAATCCGACAAAATTGGACCCCGGGAACACCCCCAAAAATGAAATTCAAAATGGCGGACTGGCAGTTTCCTACGAAATACAATAAATTTTAATTTCGCTTTGTAAAGAGAGTTATGACGTTTTTCTTGATCAGTAAAATGTTTTAAAACACATTTTCGTTTCTAAATTAACCTATATGACACTAAAAATTGTATTAGGCGGCTAGTATTAAACTATGACGTCACGTAATGTAAATAAAATATACTGTATGGAGTGTATGTGAGAATGGACAATGCTACATCTTTATAAACTTATATTATATACAACTCTTTAATTCCTACTACCCACTCTCAAATCTGCGTATTTGTGCTTGTCATTTTCTTTAAAACTGTTATTATGTACTCCTTTTAAATACTGCAACACAGTTTATTAATTTGTGTTTTCTGTTTCAGACTGACTCGGTGTACGGCTGACTCGGTGTGCGTCCGCCTTCAAGAATGCAGACCCCTGAAGAATTGTGCGTGATTTGTAAGGAGAAATTGGACAGCGGACAGGAAGTGGTTCACATCTCGCAAAAAGGAGCAGATGGTATAAATGCATCCAGCCGCAGCCGTGGAAGCGATGTTGCTGCAACAGCTGGAATAAGTGTTCACGTTGTATGTAGGAAAAGGTTTACGGATAAAAAGACCATTGAAATAAAGAAGCGACAGACCGCAGCCGAGGCAATACCAAGGAAAAGTGCTCGTTTTCATGAATACGCATTTTCCAGTGCTACTCACTGTTTGTTTTGTGATACCTTTGTGGACTTTTTTTCCAAACACAAACCAAAATCAGAGACTGTCAAAATAAGAACTACAGAGTTCTCCGAAACCATAAAAAGGTGCTGTGAAAGCCGCTGCGATGAATGGTCGTTTAATGTAAAAGGCCGTCTGGAGTATTATCTTCGTGATCTTCCTGCTGCAGATTGTGTCTACCATCACACCTGCAGCGTAAATTTTCGAAGTGGAAAAAACATTCCTCGCGCATACTCCTCCGACGATCATGATTCGAAGAAAGGGAGACCAACTAATGAAGAGCAACACCAAGCATTCCTTCAGACCTGTGCTTACCTGGAAGAGAATAATGATGAACAACTGTTGATTGGAGACCTAATTTCCAAAATGGAGTCAAAGCTCTGTCTACGAACGCAGGCACATGAAGAGAAAGCTTTTAGAACGTTACGGAGACAAGATCATAATATCAGGTGAAAATGGGAAGGCAGATGTAGTAACACTACGAGAGACAGCTAATGAAATTCTTATAGATTATCACAAAAAGTCGAAAGAATGTGATATAGATATAGAGCTACAGAAGATTTACCTAGTAGAAGCTGCTGCAAAAATAATCAGAAGTGATATCAAGTCTGTCGACTCGCCTAGAAAAGATGTGTATCCATCTCCAAATGACATCACTGCAGAAAGTGCTCTTGATTACATTCCCAACAGTCTGAAATTGCTATTATCAAAAGCATTTGCGGGACAGGATGCTTCAAGAAAAATAGGTGCAATTGGGCAGAGCATTATGCAAGCAACCCGTCCTAGAGGATTACTATGTCCACTACAGATCAGTTTGTCGGTTCAGCTACACCACAACTTTAGGTCAAGGTACTTTATTGACGTTCTCCATCAGCTGGGTTACTGTTCGTCGTATGCAGAAGTAACAAGATTCGAAAGAAACGCGGCGCTGGCAAGTGGGTCTGGCTCTTTTACTGTTGATGAAAACACTGCAGTCCTTCTAGCAGCAGATAACGTCGATCATGATGTCTGCACTTTGGATGGGAAGAATACCTTTCATGGAATGGGTATGATTGCCGCAACAACTCCGAAGATCAAGATCCACCCTTCTATTCACAGGCGTAATGTTGGTGACAATGACATTAAGAAGGTTGCAACCGTTGACATTAGGGAATATAGACACGCGAGAAGCATGTTGAGGGACATCTCATTCCGCGAACTTCCAGTACCCACTGCCACCATAAGTCGACTTAGTCTTCTCTGGCAGATATCTTCAGCAGAAAGATCAGGTCCAAGTTGGTCCGGAACAATGCAGGCAATTCACGGTGGATCAAGTGTCTCACATCCAGGTGTGGCGTCGATCACGTTCCTTCCCATCATAGATATGTCGCCAACTGACATGACCTGCATATTTTCGACATTACTATATTTGAGCAAGATAGCACGCGATCAAAAAGTCCCATGCATTATTACCTTTGATCAGCCTTTGTTCTGGAAAGCTTCCCAAATCATCAATGAACAGAGAGACCTGCAGGACATTGTTTTAATGCTGGGATCATTTCACACTCTGATGAATCTTTTGGGAGTCGGTACTCTTATGAATGGTTCAGGATTGTCTGAAGTACTTCAAGAAATATACAGACCAAATGCCGTGCAACACATGATGTCTGGAAAAGCTGTTTCAAGAGCGATACGTGGTCATATGATAGTAGATGCAGCTCTTAGTACCTTACTAGTCGCAGACGTTTTCCCTCGTAATGAAGATGGAAATCCTCATGACCTCCATAAGGAAGCTTGTGACCTGCTCGACGATGTTATGACCGCCAAACAATCAGTTGAGGATGTGGATTCTTCGAATGCATTGTCTCAGATTGCTACCACTTTGGATGCGAAGAAAACTGACCTACAATCTACTTCGCAAACAAGTCAACTCTGGTTGGAATATCAGCGAATGATCAACATTGCACGTTCCTTGATAACAGCAGACAAAACCGGCTCGTGGGATTTGCACTTGCAAGCTATGTTGGAGACCATCCCCATAATTGCAGCAGCCGGACATCACAATTACCTGAAATCGATATACCTGTACTTGCAGAAAATGTTAAGTTTGCCTTCTGAAAATCCAGCCGTTAACAAAATGTTCCAAGAAGGTAAGTTTGTGGTAAGAAGAAGCGACAGATTATGGGCCGGACTCGGCACAGACCTGGTGATAGAACAAGTACTAATGCGTTCCCTGAAAAGCAGAGGCGGACTGACACGCTGAAGTGGATTTACAGACATCCAAAGGACAACGTGGCTCTTTTCTATGCCTCTGTGTTCCACTTATAACTTAGCAATGCAGGAATACACCAGAGTTTTGTTGGAAAGTAGTGAACAGCAAAAGGAAATGAGGGGAAGTAGACAAATCAGGGACAGTAATGACATGAAGAAAGTACTTGAACGTCTGGAATCCTTATCCCCATTCCATTCTACCTCGGGTCTCTGCAACATTGTAACAGGGCTAACTGCTGATCCTGGAGTTAACGTTCATCAATTGCATTCAATCGGTACGAACATTGTCGTAAAAATGATTGGGAAACAAGCCTTTACATATTCTGCCAAAAGATCTGACAAAGTGAAAACACTAGGATCTGCTTCTGCCGTTGTGATCACTGATGCTTCAGATATAGAAGTAGATCCTGCACTACTGTTTCAGAGAATGATGACTGTTGCCACTGGCGGAGACATGAATCTTGAAGATGTCATGTGTTACGAACTGTGTGCATATCCTCCTGCATTGTTCGAATCACGAAGTATCTTGAAGAAACCCGATAAGTCTCAGCTAGCTCATGCAATAATCAAATACACTGACACTTTACGCATGGAAGAAGTTCAAGAAATTCAGTGCACAGACCAGTACGTATTGGATGGTGGATCTCTACTACATCGTGTTTCCTGGCGTCAAGATGAAACATATGACAGCATCGCCAACTCATATGCCGATTTCACTCTGAAAACATATGGAAAAGCAATCATTGTTTTTTATGGCTACAGCAGCTCTCCTACGATCAAGGACATGACCCACAGAAGACGCAGCACCAAGACAAGCAGAAATGTGAATCTCAGTCCAAGCATGAAGTTTGTTGGCCAGAAGGAACACTTCTTGGCTAATGAAAACAACAAGCAAGCATTTATTTCCCTCGTAGGTGAGATGTTGAAGAAGCACGGGTGTACTGTTCACAACGCAGATGGGGATGCTGATGTGGACATCGTTCGTGCAGCAGTTTCCTCATCAGAAAATGCAACTACAACAGTAATAGGGGAAGACACCGACTTGCTGATTTTCCTTCTGTACCATGCCAAGGACAGTGGTTTCAAGTGGTACTATCGCAGCGATATAAGACGGGGACCATCTCCTAATCCTGTGTATGATATTCTCAGCATTCAATCATTGTTAGGCAATGACATCTGCAAGTATCTCATGTTTGTGCATGCTTTCACGGGCTGTGATAGCACATCCAGAATTTTTTCGATCGGTAAAGCCAAAGCATTCGACACACTGATGAAGGTGGCTGAACTCCGTTCAGTTGCAAATACATTCTGTTCTGATTGTTGCCAACACTCTGACATTGAAGCCGCTGGAAGAAAGGCAATGCTTCTGTTGTATGGCTGCAAAACACTTGAATCCACTAACGCACTACGTCATCGAATGTTAGTTGAAAAGGTAGCTACAGCTAAATCTTTTGTTCGAAAAGTCTCTCCGCAGTGCTATGTTAAACGCATAGGAAATTGAAAAACTACAATGTTTTCATTCAACCATTATTTAGTGATTTTATTACTTAACCTTTTGATTTTACAGCATGTGTTGAAAGTGGATCGTGGAGGACAAAGCCCCGTCGAAATTATGCGATCCACAAACACATCATGCAGTAGCTCCATCGAAAGGTGAGCAGTGTGTGCCGTGGCACCATCTTGCTGGAAGTATGCATTCAGTATTTCCATTTCGCTTAGCTGTCCAATAAATGGATACAGAATTTCTGAACAGTATCGTTCAACATTTCTTGATATTGCAACCCAAACGCCGATTTTCTGGTCATGCAATGGTGTTTCATGAAGAGAGTTTCATAAAATTTTACCAAGCTATCGACACACAGTATTGCCACGATCCCAACTCTGTCACAGTACTGACACGATCGAGTTTAAACCGGCTGAAACCGGCTCAGCGCGCATATACTAGCTATAGCACGTTGAATGCGGAGAGGCCTTTCGAACGCACTGTGTATATATAATCAAAAATATACAAGACGATGTAGTATAAACAATATATTAGTACAGGAAAAAAAAATATATATATATATATATATATATATATATATATATTCAGAGTTACATTAAATAATTAAATATACAGGGCTATTGAAATTGATTCATCCGATTTCAACTGAGAATACTTCCGTACCTATCAACCGTGCATCAACTGGGTATACACCACATGAAAGAGGAAATCTACGAGTTTTACAAGATCACCGTGAGAGGGCTCCAAAGTCATGCCGTGGCCTAGCCTAGCAACAAACAGTCAGTGTGAAAATGGCGTCCGAACAGCAGGAGGCATTTTGTGTGTTGCAGTTTTCGAGCTGTAAATCGGTAGTCACAGTGCAGCGTGAGTTTCATCGACGTTACAGAACGTGTATGTGCCACCGTTGCCCACATCTTTGGATGAGCTCCGAACTCCCATTGTTACTGCTGTAGAGTCAGTGACAACGGACATGCTGGAGCGAGTATGGGAGGAATTAGACTATCGTGTCGACGTTGCTCGTGTAACTAGGGGAAGTCACATAGAGCATTTATGAGGTGAGAGACAAAATTTGACAGTTTTTCTTTTGGTTGATGTATCACAAATCACTCTGTATTTGTAACATTAAAAAATATTCTCATTTGAAATCAGGTGAATCATTTTTAATAGCCCTGTATTGAAGGAGTATAATCAGCAACATATTAGTACTGGAAAAATATATACATATACAAAATTATATTAAATAATTAAATATATTGAAATAAATATACATCAAAATACTTTACGTTCTACGGCGCAAAACACTAAACTCACGTAATCGAGTCTATAGTCACATCATTATTGCTTTGCACTACGCGGTAAATACGCCTTAACAATATTTCACCGCTCAAGGTGTGCGGGCGCCTATACTCGACATAAATGACCTTCATATCGTTCAATACTATTTTTGTGTCCACTTTACTTTCGGTTGTCAAGGTATCTTTAAACACAGCCAGAATACATTCAAAAGCAGGCAAAAAGAGGTCATCATTAGCCACCACGTCATTATTAACCCTTTAAGGACTGAAGATGCCAATTGCTAACGTTTCAAATACACGCATTCATAACTTAACCCTACAAAAAATTCAGGGCTTAAAGGGTTAAATACAAGTTTATAAACACTCCTTTCCAATCGAGGGTTTTTTCTTACCGTCCCGAGCTTTTCAATCGCGAACTCTTCTTCACTTTGCATAGCAGCAATTGAAATAATCTTTCAAGTCGTAACGACACCTACTCATTATATAGAAATACAGCTCTTCAGGGTAAACAGTGTAGGCGAGCTCTGCCCTGTACCGCTCAAGTGCTTTGTACCAAAGTTCGGGATATTTCAAAGAGTTTAAACCTTTTAAGTAATCATCCAGCTGTAGCCCATTCTCGCCTTGTTCATTCCTACATTCGATAAATACGTCGAGCAGAGTGGTGTATGCGTATTCAAGAACCGTGTCAAAATAAATCATATCCGTAACACGCGCGTCTAATATAGGCTTCAGTTTGCGGAATCTGACGATTTCAAACATTCTGTCGAGGATGAATCGGTTTCGCGTAGGAAGAAGAACGTTATTATCAGATGCATTCTTCCACATCAGTTGTATATCAATGCAAGGATGATCATTATTTGTGCACAACGTGCAAACAACAGGATGTGAGGGGCATCACTAATCTGCTCTCTTCTTGTACCTACATCTGCAGGTATTTTATAACGATCCTCACCCCACTTCTCAACTATTCATCTATTCATTTCCAAAACACTTAAATAAATAACTACGTTTACCAGAGTTTGCTTCCCTACAAGTCGTTTCAAGTACATAGTTAATGGCATCGGTTTCGCGCCTGAACACGCGCTATGACTTCGTCACGAACACATCGTACACGGCTTTGAGAATTCTTCTCAAAGGAAGTTCCATCGTATTCGCACGTCCAGTCAGTTCAAGCTCTGAGATGACTATGAGCCACAGGTGGGCGGATCGGCTCGACGGGCCATAAGCTGATGAAATGTACGGGTTTGTTCGAACTCGTGTGTTTCGGAGAGGTGAGGTACACGGGTGGGCGGCTCGATGGGGGGAGCAGGTCACACCATAAACTGCTGAAGCGTGTACGAGTTTGTTCCAACATGAAAGAGAATACTTGTATCCCATTATACTGGGCAATCAGAATTTTTCCGCTACATGAAGCAATACCGGTTTTAATGTTTTATCGGAATGCTTACCAGACGTTCATTTCCACAAACTAAACACATCTTATTCATAATCCGGTGCACTATTTGAGAGAAACATATGCCCATATTTTTCTTTTTCGTTTAACAATCGCTATTCGTCTCTAAAGTCTGTTAAAAATTCGCACAGGCCATTAGCCACCAACCTCACTACAAATCTCGTCATGATATATATTAATATAGTGATAAAAATACTTAAGATTCTCCATGATGAAAAGATTTACATTCTCAGCCGTAGGGTACGAGTACTTGGCATGATGTAACATGACATAATATCGCTTGTCATACCACTCATCAACAAGACTGACTAACCATAACCGTTGCTTATCTTCTGAACGTTTTGTTTCTTCTACTTCGCAGTATATGTGAGCTTTTATAAAGGCTAGATCTACAACATACTTCAATACATCGCTTGTACCACGAAATCCTACAATGCCTTCGCCAGAATAGCTGTAGAGTATTTGAACATCTTGTTCCTTCGCACTGTTCAATGTAACCTTAAAAGTATCAAAGGATAGTGGAACAGGAAGTTTTTCAGTATCCACCACATCTTCACACTTTGCCGAATACCACTTCATAAACGTTGAACACACAAAACTGAAGGTAGCCATTACTATTTTTCGTCTACGTCAGAAAATACACGTCTGAGGTCAAGGTCTTACAGCGGACAATTGAACACGCAGGGATGAGATATGCTCAGATAGTGGCAGGAGTCGCGTGACCGAACTTACAGTGGGCGGAGCTTAGGAATGTACACACGCACGCACGCAAAGGGGAAAATGAAACCTTCGCAGTATATGTGAGCTTTTATAAAGGCTAGATCTACAACATACTTCAATACATCGCTTGTACCACGAAATCCTACAATGCCTTCGCCAGAATAGCTGTAGAGTATTTGAACATCTTGTTCCTTCGCACTGTTCAATGTAACCTTAAAAGTATCAAAGGATAGTGGAACAGGAAGTTTTTCAGTATCCACCACATCTTCACACTTTGCCGAATACCACTTCATAAACGTTGAACACACAAAACTGAAGGTAGCCATTACTATTTTTCGTCTACGTCAGAAAATACACGTCTGAGGTCAAGGTCTTACAGCGGACAATTGAACACGCAGGGATGAGATATGCTCAGATAGTGGCAGGAGTCGCGTGACCGAACTTACAGTGGGCGGAGCTTAGGAATGTACACACGCACGCACGCAAAGGGGAAAATGAAACCTTAATTGACGCAAATATACGTAAAAAATAAACATATCGTTAAGTGACAACGAAATGTATAGTAGGTACCAGACATCTGATAACGTTTCCTATAGGTGTTCCGGCATACATTCGTGTCCCTAAGTTCCTTCACACACCCAAGTTTCTGCGCCCGAAAATTTGGGTCCCACAGTCAGCTGCGGTGGCTGGTCGCCCTCATCTTTCAAGCACACTAGATCCTTCAACAAATCAAAGTTAACGACTCGTCGGTTCGCATGGTTAAGCGTGATACCCTTAGCCTTCACGATATATTTCATATCATCCCCCACTCTCACCCGTGAGGTATCTGTTTGACAGTTCGTTGATGTACTTTATTATGTAAGTATTACCCACATTCACGGTCTCCATAACCTCTTTTTCGGGACCGTTGGCATAATCCCAGACTTCACTATAACTTTGTGCCAAATCAATGTTTCCTTTGCCAGTAATCTGTGCAAATTTTCCCCAAAGACTGTTTAGACACAACTTTGCACTAATGCGCATGCCAGGAATGGTCAAGCTGTATACCTTCATGGGCACGGAAACGCTGAATATAAGCCGTTTTTTTCATCTTCGGTATCAACACCTCGCGGATATCCCGATGCTTCTACCTTATCCTTCAAAAAAGCATTTATATATGGCGTGAAAAGGTTGGGTAGCTTCTGAAACCTCCACACCTCATGTATCTTCAATATTCTGTATCCATTGCGAACGACTAGGGCCAGCTCAGGGCTTGTATATAAACCTCTGATCTTAAGCTGGCTGATTGTATGGTTACAATTACCGTTGTTCACCTCTACGCACTTCACGCACAGGGGAAACATGAGCTTGTGATCTATAACGACGGGTAAGATCGGCATCCATAAACCGCGAGGGGGGAGCACGTCTACGAAAGAGAGTCCGAAGTAGCGCTCATTGCAGTTAGCTGAAAACTCCTCGATGGCTGGTATGGTGGGACCCACCAGTTTTTCAGGCGCACCTACCGGGTACGGATTGTTCTTCATCACGTAGGGGTATAAAGAGTCGTAGTAATGAAGTTTCACGCCCTACGTAGGCGGAGAGTATAGCTTGACTGGGTTTGTATGCCCTCCAAACAAGTTGTCACCGCATTTGAGGGTGTCCAACACCATTGAAAGTTTGATGGCCCTTATTTCTTCAGGGTACTGGTCATCTGTTTCCATCCGTGCATCATACTCATGCTCCCACACGATCTTGTGAGTGAACTGGGAGCCTTTAAGTTGATCGCGGTTACGGGTCCATGCGAGACTTTCGGCAGGGGATTTTCCACGGAGGTCACCTGTGAAGGCACACACAGCACGCGGGCATCCATGCCACTAGCATCCGTTAAAGGAATACACAGTCTTCTCACCAGTGGTTGGATCCTCACTTAGGCCATCAACACAAAAAACACGACCATTGATCTTAACGGGTACTTCACCCGTGTTGCGGGCATGGTTTACATATACCACGTTCTGTTGCTGTAGGTGTATGAGCCAGTAAATAGCCTTGTGCCCATAACTGCGGTGGTTGTTTCTGTGAAAGACTGCTAGGGTGTCTTTAGGCATGAAGTTATTCTTGAACACCGTAAAACATAATGAGGCGATCGTGGTTGCGACATGCAGCGGTTCGCATTTGAAACGGGCTATGTACATCCTTCTAAAGGCCTCAAAACATACTCTAAGCACACGTACATCATTCACGCAATAACGTTCACATTCATCAGCTATATTTTATGGACTAGATTCATTAAAACTGTTGTAGTAACGGTCAAACTCTTCACGCTCACTATCACTCAATTTATAGTTTCGCTAGTGAGGAATGTGTAACTTCGGCAACTACGCCCAGGACCTTGGGTAGCTTCGCTAATTTACAAGGTGTGAACAGCATGTTGTCTTTATACTGTACATTACCTCTTATTTGCATCTGTATTAGTTTGTTGCCTCTTTTCAAGGGATCACCTGTAAATATCGTAGACGACTCGTGTTCAGGCAATTTCTCATAAAGGAACTGTCAAATTTTGCCCCGTTATGGGCAAGAATATAGTCATTTTTTTTAACTTGTCCACCTAATTTTACAAAATAGGATACGAGTTTCACAAGGCTCTCGTATGCATTCTTTTTAAAAACGTTTGTCCATTTTCCACATTTGTGACACTCATCATACTCGATCTCCATACACTCATCACAGATAGTCTGACTTACGATTAAATGTGGAATAAACTCTGGTTTCAGCGTTCGTGTAAGTTTCTCTATCGTAATACACGGTTATAGGTCTATTTTTAGGCTTAGCATCTTCCATATAACATACATGCTTCACTCCATCCGCCTTATATTTTTCATGACATGAAGAAGAGTGAATTTCATCTCATTTATGTTTGAAATTCCCCAGTTATCCATCATGTGAAACACACCGCACTTACAAATCCTCCTTTTCCTGCAAGTGCCAATTGATTTATGGAGTTCAAAACATTTATTATCGAAAAATGTACGTCTACACACATTACATTCCCTCTTCTCGGTTTCAACTAAAAGACTTTCACATTTGGGGCTTTTACACTGCTTACATACCATGTAGCAATCCTTACAATGTTTCACTTAATCATAAACAAACTCGAGACATCTATTATGCAAATTATGATAACTTCCTATTTTCGAGTTTCATCATAACTAGCGTAGAGAGCCCTTATGTTACGGATGGGGAGATACGATGTTCCTGACAATCCTAAAATAAGTAGAGGTCTTGTACGATCTCTCACGCAGCTTTTAAAAACATACAAAGTCCAACGACGATCATCCATTCCAAATACGACTATACGTGCATTCATTTCCTGCTCGGCCCTTCTCAGTTCTTCAGGACCCATATTACACGCAAACTCAAGCTTACAATCTGAAACCAGTTTAAGGGCACGCTGCACAACCGTAGAGAGCCAAATTTTTTGCGTCCTTGTATTTAACACAGTGAACATATGAGCTAAGACTATTGCTATAAAACCGCAACCGCGATCGACGTTTAAATGCTTTCTGTAAATAACCGGCGAATTAAAATTATGTGTATAAGGTGTGGCACTGTCAACCTTGACTCGGAATACTCTGTCAACATCTACCATTAAGTTGTTCATATTGAAGGCTGTACTACTTTGAGAGGCTTGCATTATACGGCCGAAGATATATTATGTCTACAGCCACCAAACATCTGAACGGTATTACTACCCAAAACTCATCTACGTCCCCGTCATCTGACCCGAACCTGAGGCACAACCTCGTCAGGATTTCACGTTCGTCGCGGTTCTGAAGGGAAATTCCACAATACGTTCAACTACGCGTCGCAGTTCAACACCGTTGGTATACAGGGATGCAGGGTCATCCCTGACCATGTACCGATTTCTAGTCAGGGCAGGGGTCGGGGTAGCGGTGCGCACCCACTCGAATGTTATACCATCCTCCACAGTATGAGAAGCTGCTGCTGGTGTGGAAGAAGTACTCGGAACTGAACAGGAATAATGGGGTATATTTGAAGAATGTACTATTGTGTGGGCTTTGTCGTAAGACGTACAGGTTTGGGGATCTCTTAATGGCGGTCTAACAACCGGCGCAATCCTGGCACGCTTTATACCTGACGTGGAGGGTTCTTCATCATGCTTCCGGTTTGAATTGTCGCATCCTACAGGTATCGCTGGTGAGGGTTCGTCAGCGGGGAAGGATTCTGTAGCTACACGGTCATCGGGGTCATGTGTAGTATCGATGATGGGGGGCAGTACATCGTCGTCATTCACGGTTCTGTGGAAGAAGAAAAACAAGAATATAAGGAGGAGCACTCAAATTTTGCAATATTTTGTAGTGGTAGCATATCTGACTGGCAATCGGAAGATCCTGGTTCGATTCCTGGGCGGTCACCTCATTTTTCATTTGTTCGTTATTTCTCTTCCTCGTGTGCAGAACACTCCTCTATACTTACGTCGTTCTATACATTAATATACTGCGTGGTCATTGCAGTTAAATGTACATATTCACGATTTGCGAGGGTGCCCTCTCAAGGCATTGGTTTCTGCCCTATGTAGGAGAATTGCGACTTCTGACTGATCGAGGCCCGTGGTGTAGTGGTAGCATATCTGACCGGCAATCGGAAGATCCTGGGTTCGATTCCCGGGCGGTCACCTCATTTTTCATTTGTTCGTTATTTCTCTTCCTCGTGTGCAGAACACTCCTCTATACTTACGTCGTTTCTATACATTAATATACTGCGTGGTCATTGCAGTTAAATGTGTGTATATATATATATATATATATATATATATATATACATACAGTATATATATATATCAAAGCTATTGACTTCTCCTTAGGGAAACGGAGCTTACAGATGAACAGAAGGACCAACACAACGGCAAACATTTTCATTTACTTTTTGTACTTCAGACGTTTCGACAAATCTTTTGTCATCATCAGTGAATTAAGTCTTAAAACCTTAAAACAAAAGTAAAAAGTGAAAATTACATCAATACAATATTAAAACCATTAAAATTAAAACCTTAAGACAAAATGAAAATTGCATCAATACAAAATTAAAATCATTTAAATTTCATCACAATTAAAATTAAATTAAATTACCTCAATAGGTAAATACACAATGTTTACATCCACCTCCATACTTGGCAAAGCCTAAGAGAAAAGTGGATGGTCAGAGGATTAGAATGTATATGTCTATGAGAATCGGTTGGTTAGTTAAAAGAGCTGTAATTTGTAGGATGAACTATTATTGTTAATGGAGGGTTTGTTTCTATAGATGTACAAAGATTCTAAAATTCGGAGTTCTGTGAGGTTATTGGATCTAGTTAAAATTTCAAACTGAGTTTTGTGAAGGGGATGGTTGTTTTCATTACTATGGTTTCTAATTGCGGATTGTGGAGGGCTACTGAGGGGACGGTTGGTACGGACTGACAAGCCCAAATGTTGAGAAAGGCTCACCTCCAGTTGGAGTTGAGTGCTGCCAATATACGCAGCCTTACAGCTGTCGCACGTGTATTTGTAAACAACATTGGGGCATACAGTTTTGGGGAATTCATCTTTGAACTTTAAAAAATTTGATGATTTAAGTGGGTTGACGAAGGCGAATCTAAAATTTATTTGGGGATAACTAGACTTGAGCAGTTTGGACAATTCACCTCGAATACGCAATGATAAATAACCATAAAAAGGTAATTTAATATATCTGGTTTCTTTTTGTACTGTAGTTATGGGGAGTTTAGTATTAAAAGTGTTATTTAAAAATTTCTTTAATTGGTTATCAAATAGATTAGAAGGGTAGTAATTGTTAATAAAGTACTGTTTTAAAAATTTAAATTCTTCGTTTAACGAAAAGTAATCTGAACAAATACGGTAATTTCTTGTTAATAATGTTACTATAGCACTAATCTTATATTTATAAAACAGACAACTTAAATAATTGGTTCCCAAGCCAGTAAAAGTTTGTTTTCGAAATAGTGAAGTTTGGAACTTTGTGATTTGTCGAAACGTCTGAAGTACAAAAAATAAATGAAAATGTTTGCCGTTGTGTTGGTCCTTCTGTTCATATATATATATATATATAACGGGTGAACCAAAAGTAGGTGGACAGTAGGTTGAATAGGGTTTGTGTTATATTATATTATAACTATGGTGTTCATTATAACTATGGTGTTTGTGTTATATTATATTAAATATTATAACTAAATTTATTTAAATTTAATCTTTTTTCTTTTCAGATAGTTCAGAGAACCATAATGGCAAATAATCTAAATACTGATGCCAGAAAATGGGTGTTAAAAGAGTATTGGAAATCTCAAAATACTGAAACTGTTAGAACAAAATGGGTTGAAACATTTGGTACTCAAGCCCCAAAGAGACAAACCATTTACCACATTCGTGACAAATTTGATGCCACTGGCTCAATTCTTAATGCCCCAAGAACTGGTCGACCCAAAACAGTTTGCACAGAGGACAATAAGCAACTTTTTGCCGAAGCATTTGTTCACAGTCCCAAAAAGTCCACCAGAAGAGCCTCAGCAGAACTGGACATTTCACAAACCTCTATTATACGAATTCTGAAATCTATTGGGTTGAAAGCTTATCATCCACGGCTAATTCATGGCTTATTGGAGGATGACCCAGACAGGCGGCTGCAATTTAGTGAGATCATGCTGAACGAAACTGAAGGAAATCCAATAATTTTAGATAACATTGTGTGGACCGATGAGGCTTCTTTCAAATTATCAGGTCATGTTAACCGACATAATTGTGTTTACTGGTATAGTGGGAACATGCATTTAACATTAGAGCAGCAACTAAACCAGCCTGGTGTCACTGTTTGGGGTGGTATTTCAAGTTCTGGTGTTTTAGGACCAATTTTTGTTGATGGAACAGTCACAGGTGATAAGTATCTCGAAATTCTAATGAATGAAGTTGTTCCACACTTACAACAACAGCCTAATTCACATGACCTCTATTTCCAACAAGATGGGGCCCCTCCACATTATTCAAGAGCACTCCGTGAGTATCTTGATGAAACATTTCCCGAGAAATGGATCGGCCGAAGAGGTCCAATTGAATGGCCTGCACGTTCACCTGACTTTACCCCAATGGATTTTTTCTTTTGGGGAGTACTCAAGGACAAATTTATAGTCGAAAACCACGAAGTGTTGGTGATTTGAAAAATTACACCAGAGATGCATTTCAAGAAATTAATGCACAAAGAAACTTGAGCAAAAATGTTTGTCGAAGTGTGAAAGGTAGACTTCAAAGCTGTGTAAATTGTGATGGACAGCAATTTGAGCACCTGCGTTGATAAAATTTTCAGTGCTTTTGTATTGTATTGGTATAAGTTAATTTTTTTTTTATTTTGTATTATAGTATACAAAAAAATTAAATATAATTGTATATGTATTCTCAAAATAAACGTTATCATTTACTGTCCACCTACTTTTGGTTCACCCGGGTATATATATATATATATATATATATATATATCCCACTCTCTTAGACGCAATATTGCCTCACTCTCTCTTTACTGTCGCTATTATAGTGGACACTGCTCTTCTGAACTCTCTGACTGCATTCCTCCTCATTCCTTTTCTGTCCAACTCTCTAATGCAAGGATAAATCTTTCTCAAACTTTCATCTACTCAAACTGTCAACAGAAACAAACGTCCTCTATCCCTCTTTACCCCTGTCTGTGACCTCCAATATTTCAAATGCAGTGTCCAGGCATCTCGTAAACCTTGAACTTTCTTCCTCTATGGGATGGGCTTTTTCGTGGGCACTCGCCCTTGGCCCTTCCTTCCTGCATTAAAAAAAAAATTCACAAATTGTAGTTTTGAACGCCCTGTTTTTATATGTAGTTGATCAGTTATTTGGGTAATTATACAAATGTTCTCTTATATTCTTCACTCTACAGTAGTGTATATGAATATTTGTAAGCAGACATGCACATAAATTACACGTAATCACGCGTTTAGATATATGATACCTTTCATATAGTTTTTCCAGAGTTCAAAATTTATAGTTTTGTGTTTGACTTTATTCTCTTATTTGTGAAGGTGAGTAGTATGACCGCAAAAGGTTAGAGTGCAATGCAAATGTTGATCAATGTTGCAAAAGGGGAGGTGGAATGTTGCAAGAGGTTATGCAACAAAGGGGAGGGGGAATGTTGCAAGAGGTTATGCAACAGAGGGGGAGGGGATTACGCAACAAGATGAGGGGTTATCCTCCAAGCTGCAATGAAGGGGATAAGGTGGGTCGGCTTCACCCCCCAAAGGGGTATACTTAACCAAAGAGAGGGAGAGAAAGGAGGAGGGTCTTTGGGGGAGAAGGTGGAGCGGTCTCACCCTCCAAAGTGAAACCTAACCTAAGCCTTAACCTAAGAAGGAGAGAGAGGTGTTCGCCTGGCTCTTGCCAGACGCATAATGAGAGTTCATCCGACCGTCAGCTGTCTTATAAGGTCCTAACCAGCCAGTTGGCTTAATCCGCCAGTTGGCTTAGAAGGCTTATACTGACATAGAAGGCGTAAATGGCTTGTTCAGGTGTACATTATTAGGCTTGAGTTGCCAGATTCCGCTATTTATTTAATTAAAGCATATATTCTTGACAGTTAGCTTTCCGCCAGTTGGCATTATCCGACAGTTGGCTTAATCCGCCAGTTGGCTTAACCCTCCAATTGACGTAGAAGATCTAGAAGGTAGGTGTATATATTAATTATCTTTTCAGTTGCCAGATTGCGCTAGTCAGATATTCTTGACAGTTGGTTTAGAAATCCTTCAGTTGGTTTAGAAAGTCTAACCAGCCATTTGGTATACATATAATTAAATAATAACATTGTTTATATATACTGTACAACCCAAATGATTAAATAAAACACCATTACATCATTCTGTTTATTTAGACGAATTATTGGAATCAATTTCACGAAATATATAGAAAATAAGTACACAATCCTATACAAACGATGAATATATATGATAAAAAAAAAAATAAAAAGTAATAATAGCATAAGAACTACGAACAAAGGAATATATATATAATAAAAAATAAAAAATAATATAATACAAAACGATGGAGTATAACATCAGTATAACAGTACAGGAGAAATATATACATATACATATATATATACAGTTATATTAAATAATTAAATATATTGAAAATAAAAAATAATATACAAAACGATGGAGTATAATCATCCATATTAGTACAGGAAATATATATATATATATATATTATATATATATATATATATATATATATATATATATATACACACATATATATATATCACACACACGAATTATATTAAATAATTAAATATGTTGAAAATAAATATACATCAAAATACATTCGTTCTACTGCGCTTAACTAAAACACTAAAACTCGCACGGAATCGAGTCTACGGTCACATCATTATTGCTTTGCACTACTCAGTAAATACGATTTTATATTCTTTCACCGCTCAAGGTGTGCGGGCGCCTATACTCGATGTAAATGGCCTTCATATCATTCAATACTATTTTTGTGCCCACTTTAAATTTGGTTGGCAACTTATCTTTAAACACGGATAAAATACATTCAAAAGCACGCAAAAAGAGGGTATCGTTAGCCACCACATCATTAAAAAATACAAGTTTATAAACACTCCTTTCCAATCGAGGGTTTTTTCTTACCGACCCGAGCTTTTCAATCGTGAACTCTTCTTCACAACGCATAGCGACAATTGAACTGTCACACCACTCATCAACAGGACTCATTATCCATATCTGTTGCTGCTTTTCTGCACGCGTTGTTTCTTCCACCTCACGTTATATGTACGCTTTTATAGAGTTTAGCCCTACAACGTAGACCATTACGTCGTTTGTGCGGCGAAATCCGGCAATGCTCTTGACAGAATATCCATAGAGTATTTGAACATCTTGTTCCTTCGCGCGATTCGATGTATACTTAAAAGTCTCAAAGGAGGGTGGGGTAGGTCATCTTTCAGTATTCACCACATCTTTCGACTTTACCGAACACAACATCATAAACGTTGAACACGCAATATCAAAAGTAGCCATCACTATTTTTTCGTCTACGTGAGAAAATACCCGCCTGAGCTCCAGGGTTTACAGAGGTCAACTGAGCACCCCGGGGTAAGGATATGACCAGGTAGTCGCAGGAGTCACATGACGGAGCTCACAGTGGGCGGAGCTTAGGATTGTACACACTCACGCACACAAAAGAGAAAATGAAACCCTAATTGAAAAAATATACATAATAAATAAACATATTGTTAACAATACACATATGTATATATAAAAACAATCAAGGATTAAGGTATTACGCTATCTGTGTCAGCGGACAGCACCATCCGTCCAATAGAGTGCAGTAGTCCCCAAAGCTTGATGCGAGCGTAGCCGTTGTGAAGCTGACTACAGGTATGTTTGTAACCCGTGAGGGATCTGTGGCCAGTTCGGTGATGTTATACTTTATTATGTAAGTATTGACTACATTCACGATCTCCATAACTTCTTTATCGGGAGTGTTGGCAAAATCCCAGACTTCACTATAACTTTGTGCCAAATGAACGTTCCCTTTGCCAGTAATCTGTGCAAATTTTCCCCAAAGACTATTTAGTCACAACTTTGCACTAAAGCGCTTGCCAGGATTCTTAACAATTTTGGAACGGTCAAGCTGTGTACCTTCACTGGCACGATAACGGCGAATATAAGCCCTTTTTTCATCTTCGGTATCAACTCCTCGCGGATAACCCGATGCTTCCAACTTATCCTTCAAAAAAGCGTTTATATATGGCGTGAAAATGTTGGATAACTTCTGAAACCTCCACACCTCATGTATCTTCATTATTCTGTAGCCATGGCGAACGGCTAGTTCCAGCTCAGGGCTTGTATATACACCTATGATCTTACGTTAGTTGGTTGTATGATCACAATCCCCATTGTTCTCTTCTGCCCATTTCACGCACAGGGGAAACATGAGCGTGTGATCTATAACGACGGGTAAGATCGGCTTCCATAAATCGCGAGTGGTGAGCACGTCTACGAAAGAGAGTCAAAAGTAGCGCTCACACAAGATAGCTGAGAACTCCTCGATGGTTGGCATGGGGGGGCCCACCAGTTTTTCAGGTGCACCTCCGGGGTACGGATTGTTCTTCATCACGTGGGGATATAAAGAACAGAAGTCGCTGTGATGGAGTTTCACGCCCTCCGTAGGCGGAAAGTATAGCTTGAATGGGTTTGTACGCCCTCCAAACAAGCTATCTTCGCATTTGAGGGGTTCCAACACCATTGAGCGTTTGATGTCCCTTATTTCTTCACGGTAATGCCCATCTGTTTCCATCAGTGCATCATACTCATGCTCCCACACGACATTGTGAGTGAACTGGGAGCCTATAAATTAATCGCGGTTACGGTCCATGTGAGGCTCTCGGCGGGGTATCTTCCATGGAGGACCCCTGTGATGACACACTCAGAGCTTTGGCGTCCATGCCACCAGCAGCCGTTAAAGGAGTACACAGTCTTCTCACCAGTGGTTGGATCCTCACTTAGATCGTCAACCCAAAAAACACGACCATTGAACTTAATGGGTACTTCCCACGTGTTGCGGGCGTGTTTTATGCATACCTCGGTCTGTTGCTGTAGGTGTATGAGCCAGTAAATAGACTTGTACGCATAACTGCGACGTTTGTTTCCGTGAATGACGTCTAAGGTGTCTTTAGGCATGAAGTTATTTTTGAACACCGTAAAACATAATGAGGCGATCGTAGTTGCGACTTGCAGCGGATCGCATTTGAAACGGGTTATGTACATCCTTCTAAAGGCCTGGAAACATACTCTAAGCACGCGCACATCATTCACGCAGTAACGTTCACATTCATCAGATATATTCTATGGACTGGTTTCATTAAAACTGTTGTAGTAGCAGTCAAAATCTTCACGCTGACAATCACTCATGTTGGTGTGGTTAAAGTAATGTTTGGGGGGAGGTAGTCCTACGTAATTTAAAGTTTCGTTAGTGAGGAATGTGTAAGGGAAATATCGTTTTCAAACATCGGCGGCTATGCCCATGACCTTGGGTAGCTTTGCTAATTTACAAGTTGTGAACAACAGGGTGTCTTTAAACTGAACATTACCTCTTATCTGCATTTGTATAAATTTGTTGCCTTTTTTCAATGGGTCACCTGTAAATATCTCCGATGACTCGTGTTCAAGCAACTCCTTATAAAGGAACTGTGTCAAATTTTGCTCCGTTATGGGAAAGAATATAGTTATTTTTTTGAACTTGTCCGCTAACTTGACAATATAGGACACAAAGAGTTTCACACGGCTGTCGTGTGTAATCGTTTTAAAAATGTTTGTCCGTTTACCACATTTGTGACACTCATCTACACGGTTATACAAGGGC
This sequence comes from Bathynomus jamesi, assembly GCA_023014485.1. NCBI lineage: Eukaryota > Metazoa > Arthropoda > Malacostraca > Isopoda > Cirolanidae > Bathynomus > Bathynomus jamesi. The sequence goes on from JAJOZX010018079.1 coordinate 36,172, forward strand.
TATTTTTAGGCTTAGCATTTTTCATATAACATACATGCTTCACTCCATCCGCATTATATTTTTCATGACATATAGAACAGTGAATTTCATCGCATTGATGCACAAACTTACCCCAATTATCCATCATATGAAACATGCCACATTCACAGATTCTCATTTTCCTGCAAGTGTCAATTTCTTTATGGAGCTCAAAGCATTTATTATTGAAAAATGTACGTCTTCACACATTACATTCCCTCTTGTCGGTTTCAACTGCACGACTTTCATATTTGGGGCTTTTACACAATTCACATGCCATGTAGCACTCCTTACAATGTTTCACTATATCATCAGGAAACTCGAGACATCCCTTACACAAATCATGATGCCTTCCATATTTTCGACTTTTATCATAACTAGCGTAGAGAGTCCTTATATTAAGGATGGAGTGATATGATGTTCTTGACAATCCTAAAATAAGTAGAGTTCTTGTACGATCTCTCACACAGCTTTTAAAAACATACACACTCCTACGACGATCATCCATTCCAAATACAACTACACGAACATTCATTTCCTGCTCTACCCTTCTCAGTTCTTCAGGACCTATATTACACTCAAACTCAAGCTTACAATCTGTAGCCAATTTACGGGCACGCTGCACAACCGTAGGCAGCCAGATATTATACGCGATTGCATTTAGCACAGTGAACATATGAGCTAAGACTATTGCTATGAAGCTGCAACCACGATCGATGTTTAAATGCTTTCTGTAAATAGATTGAGAATTGAAATTAAGAGTATAAGGTGTGGCACTATGACGCGCAACCCGGAATACTCTGTCAATATCTACCATGAAGTTGTCCATACTGAAGGCTGTACGACTTTGAGAAGCCTGCATTTTACGCCCCAAGATATATTCTGTGTCTACAGCCGCCAAACGTCTGAACGGTATTACTACCCAAAAATCATCTACGTCCCCGTCATCTGAACCGAACCTGAAGGACAACCTCGTCCGGACTTCACGTTCGTCGCGGTTCTGAAGGGCAAACTCAACAGTACGTTCAACTACGCGCTGCAGTCCAACACCGTTAGTATACAGGGATCCAGGGTCAACCCTGACCACGTACTTATTTCTAGTCAGGGCAGGGGTGGGGGTAGCGGTGCGCATCAACTCGAATGTTATACCTTCCTCCATAGCACGAGAAGCTGCTGCTGCTGGTGTGGACGAAGTACCCGAAATTGAACAGGAATAAAGGAGTATATTTGAGTAAGGTACTATTGTTGGGGTTGTGTCGTAAGACGTAGAGGGTTGGGGCTCTATTACTGGGGTTCTGACAACCGGAGCAATCCTGGCACGCTTAAACTTGACGTGGAGGGTTCTTCATCACGCTACTGCTTTGAATTGTCGCATGCTAAAGTTATCGCTGTTGAGGGTTCGTCAGCGGGGATGGACTCTGTAGCTACACGATCATCGGGGTCATCTGTAATACCGATGAAGGGGCTGTACATCGTCGTCATTCACGGTTCTGTAGAAGAAGAAAAACAAGAATATAAAAAGCAGCACTTAAATTTGTTATATTTTGTAAATGACCCATTTTGGGGTGTGACGTGTTAGAGATAGAATCTATACAAAAATTCCGGTACACAAGCCCCTCCACATGTATTATATCCGGCCCTACAGGATGTGGTTAAACTGTGTTTATGCATAAAATCATTAAAGATAATGGGGAGATATTCTCCAAATTTGTGCATGAAGTAATATGGTGCTATTTGACGTATCAATCAGTGTTCAACGAGTACCAAGATGATATCTTGTTCCACAAAGGTGTATATGACGTTAATTCGATAAAGGAAAATGAGCTTACAGTCATTGTAATTCACGATCTCATGTTGGAAATGGATAAAACGTTTTCCGAGACAGTTACAGTGTTCTCCACCCATCTTAACATAAGCGAATTCTTCATCAACCAGAATCTATTTTTAAAAAATAGATACATGCGCGATGTGTCGTTAAATACACAATATCTAGTTTCATTCGCGCAACGTAGAGATGTGTCACAAATTGGGGTATTAGCCAATCAAATGTTCTCGAATCAGCGTAAGGAGTTTTTGGAGGTTTATAAAGAAGCCACAAGTCAGCGTTACGGATATTTGCTTTATGACCTTCACCCGCGAAAAGTTTACGGTGCTTCTAAGAACGAATATATTTCCAAACGAGCCGGAAACGGTGTATATTCCAGAATGACAAATCGACTGAAGAAATATCGTGAGTTAATAAAAATCTATCAACGATTGCCCCGGGGACTGCAACAGATGTTTTATAAAAATATCGACACTGACTTTTTAAAATGCATCTGTGAAATCTCTCTTAATGTTATAAAATGTGATGTGCCAGTGAAACCCCCTCAGAAGGCTCACTTACGTCCTTACAAGAACATAATACGTGCGCTCGCTCGTAAAAGTCAAACTGTGGGGAAGAAAAAGCGAATAATTGCACAAAGAGGGGGATCATTCCTCCCCATCTTATTTTCAGTTTTGGGACCTTTACTGACTAGATTAATATAATAAAGAAAGTGGTAGTGATTCCGCACGAGGTGTACGCTTCACTGCAAAGTTCAAAGAATCCAGACACGGTTCTAGAACCACGTAAATGTAGGTTTAAAAGAATGGAAAGCGAATTGTTAGCCCTATTAAAGAGTGAAAAGTCAGCTGATGAGAAAAAGATCTTGTACCAAGAGACTCTGCAGAAATTTCTTCATGAGTACGAAGATTATAAGAATCTGACAGAGCTCCCCGTGGTTATTAGGCACAGCGCGAGCAACGATGAGCATGGCGACATAGGACCTGTGCCCGACGTTAGAGATGACCAGCCAAAGAATAACGGAACGCAACACCTCGAGCATGTATTAAAAAGCAGCCTCCCATATACATTAAGGAATAAAGGCTTAAGTCTTTATAATGTATTGAGTGAAGACCCCATCATAGAGTGGACCGATACAGACGAGGTCATTGTTGAATGTACAAGGGTAAAGGGTTCCAATATCGTCAACATGTCCATGATCTGGGGAGAAAGTGGGACAAGCACTCACCAACAGGATGGAAGCACATTAAAACAAGACCACAACAAATAAATGTCCCCAAAACATTGAAAGGAAATCTGAATAGGTTAAAAGACTTGGAGCAAGTCTCGCATGTGTCACAATTGAGTACGCCATCACCCCCAACAGTAGCATCTCTGAAGAGAAGAAAGAAGAGAAAAAACGGCCAAACTTATCTACGTGTCTCTAAAATACGCAAATGGCTAACATATTAAGAAAACGATATTAGGACATTTCTAACCCCGCCTCCTATGGTGGTGTTAATAAACTGTACAGAGGTGTTTACAATGATGGAGTAGGGAAAAAAGATGTTGAGAGGTTTTTGCGGGAGTAGGATGATTATACACTTCATAAGCCGGTGAGACAAAGGTTTAAATCGGCCAGGAGAACAGCGGCTTCAATTGACTCTATTTGGCAAGTGGATTTAGCAGATATGCAAAGATCTTCAGTGTATCATGATGGCTACTGCTACATCCTATTCATAATAGATGTATTCTCTATACAGTATATCTATGGCTAATTCCTCTGAAAAATAAATCGCCTGAAACAGTTGCTGAAGCTACCAAAACGCTGATGTTCAAAGAATACAGGGTTCCTGGCTATTTTTGTACGTATATGGGAAAAGAAATTATAGGCTACGCTTTTGAGAACATGCTTACAGAGTTTAATATCAGTTACTACACTAGCAATTCCATATATAAGGCCTCTTTAGCTGAAAGAGTTCAACGTACTATAAAGGAACGCATGCATCGCTATTTTACACATAAAACACACAGATATATAAACATTCTGGGATCATTGGCCTCGTCATACAACCGTTCACATCAAAGTACGAATGGCACAACACCTAGCGAAGTTTTATAATGTTATAATGTTATAATGTTTCAGACCAACAAAGACCCTACGATCCACTCATAGCTGGTCTACCTGTGTTCGTAATTGTGTATTGTGTATGTCCTCCGTGGTGGCGGAGGGGACCTACACCTACAATGTTATAATTATAAAATTAATTATAATTAATTATAAAAACTGCCTGTACATTGGCAACGACCAATTTTTACAAAACTAAATAATTATCAATTTAAAACTAATTAATTATCGATTTAAAACTAAAGATAGAATCTCTGGATCCAGAGGATCAAGTCATAATAGACTACTATCCACAAATATGTTACACTCTATATTTATTTATAACCGCCTACAGCCAGATGTGAGAAGAGATGGAGCATGTAGCACCGCCACCACACTTTACACGTTTCAAAATCAATGATTATACGGGGCTCCAATAAACCTTAGCCCCCCCCCCCCCGCCCATGGCCTAAAGTCCAGGGATTCCCAAACTTTTACCACCAAGGACCCCTAAATATTAATATAGTTAATATAGTTATTGTTAATATAGTTAATATAGTTCATATAGTTAATGTTACTATTTTTCCAAAAGCTTAGAGACCCACTGGAAGCTTCCTACAGACCCCTGGGGGTCTGTACAGACCACTTTGGGAATCCCTGGCCTAAACCATTAGAGGTACAGTAAAACTAAACATACCTTACAAAAGAGAATTTAATCCTGCATTTAATGAAAAACAGCCTGCATTCGCTTTGGGTAGCTTGCCAAAAGTGACGTGAATAGATCTTGATCGTTACGCAAATTTGCTAAAACAGTTTCAATGTGTTGCGTCATTGTATCCTTCGAAAATCGATTTGCTGCAGGTTCTTGAAACAAGAGACATTCAACCTTGTCCTTTATAACTGATCCAATGTGATCACAGACGTTCAGGTCAGGAGAATTTCCTGGCAATTCTTCATTTCCAAAGAAATCGATCTCATGGTTCCGCAACAACTGTTGAGTGGCTAATGCCTTAAAGCAGGGGGCCTTATCGTGCAGAAGTGTGACCTGATCGACATCCATAACATTGTTTGGGCTTCTTAGAAAAGGAATGACATGCTGGGATAGAATAATATCACGAAAATACTGTCCATCCCAACTCTGACCATTTGGCCTCAGCACCCACATGAGCTTCTTTGCAGTGAACAAAACAAACACACCAACACAGTCTCGACTTTTTAATAATTCGCGATAATGTTCATTGTCATCGATTTCATCTGGTGTTGTGGCCCACACTCGATCATTTTGGTAGTTAGGCCGACGTGTTACGTAAACAAAAAATTCATCGGAGACAGCTAAATGCATGAAATCATCCACATCCCAATCTTCAAGATAATGGGCAAACCACATTCTGTCATCGATGTTAAGTTGAGTTTTTCTTGGCTTTGGAAGTTCATGCCAAGGCTTTAAACCTTGCCTATGACGGTACAGTCGAATGATCTCACCACTAACGATCTTTTCTCTCAACACTTCGATCTCTCTAGAAAGTTTAGCACAGCTGTTTTTCCGCTTACGCGTACCGCTTTCAATGATGTCCTTTGTTTCCTGAGAGAGTGGCAAATTTGGGCGCCCAGATTTGGTTGTATCCATTTCACATTCATCCAAAGTTTTATTCCAATTTCTTTTGACGAAGTCCTCACTTCTTCGCAACTTTTTGGCAACCCAGGAACGTGTGAGAAAGGTGGCTCCAGCATCACGAGCTTCCCGAAATGTTATTGCTCGTATGCGATCTATCACACGTTGCCTCTCCGAATCACCAATTAATTGAGAAGCCATTATATTATCACTTTATCAGCTAGAGTAATTTTAATGCCTGCAATAAATAAAGAATTTTATATATTTTTATAATCACTAAAAACTATTTCGATATAAGTAAACATGTAAGCTGCAAATGAGGGGGCTAAGGTTTTTTGGAACCCCTTATAAGGCTATCACGTTCGGAAAATAAATTCCCGAATGGATTTGAGCAAGGATGGACACGTGAGATTTATAAAGTTAGTGCTATGAGATCTAAAGGCGAGAAAATGATGTATTACGTGGAAGATTTGAATGGGTAGGAAATCGCAGGCGGTTTTTACCGCGAGGAGTTGCAGAAAGTGGCATTTAATTTAGGAAAAAATGTTTAAAATTAAAAAAATTTTACGCAGCAAAGGTTCACGAAAGAGAAAAATGTACCTCGTGAAACGGCTAGGGTACCCAGAAAGCTTCAACACCTATATAAAAGCTGCTGCAATAATGAAACTTAAATAGTATGCAACATGGCGCCTAACCAATTCTATATCACACTCCCGTCCTCTTCTTCTCTGTCTGTACATCCTTAGAACACCTTGGCCAACTTCGTAACAGAACTCCATGGGCCCATTGAATTGGAACGTGATTCGTACGAAGTTGGTGTTTGTGAATTCCAGCTAGCCACCAAATTTTTAATTCAGATCATACAGTATTTCTGATCCTTAGAAGAGTCGATGAGTGTTAAAAATTAGGGATAACCTTAGACAACACTATGCGATCAGTCCTCTTCTGTGGGGTACATTTCAATAGTACAAATTTAACACGGAATCGGTCATTATGACAGCCACGGACATTGTGACCTGTTTAAACAAGAGCCTTGAAAAGTCGTACCTGACGAACGACTTACTTTTTGAATTCGTAAACATAGACAAGCCTGCACGCACGTTGAAGTTAAAATCAACGCTTAGTAGTAATATCAAAGAGACTCCTTTCACGAGTAACAACATGACTTCTCCAGCTTAATGTATCAGTTGAATTTGGAGAAATTCAGGGAAAGCTATACATCCCCAGACATGTGGTATATTTATAGCAATATCGTGAAGCATCAATTTGTTGGGGACACCCAGGCGCGCCTATTGCGCATTGCACACATTCCCAACCATAGAAGGAAGAGTTTGAGCTCTACATTTGACAAGCCCCATTATGTAAATGTGCGACTAATCTATTAACCAATATCTCAATATATATAAGAACGATTGTGGGAAAAAATTTCCCATTCGGTGATAGGAGCTTAACAGTGAAGTTACACTTTCGTCGCATTCAGTTATAATGACCCGAAGGCCTTTCACATGCTATCGAGGAGTGAGATATCAGCGTGGGAGTGGGCTTGGCTCCATTTTTTCAACCATACTACGCACGGCTGTCCCATTGTTGAAGAGGGGGGCTAAATACCTTGGGAGGAAGGCGTTACACTCAGGTTTTAACACGATAGAAGATATAATGGTGGAACTAAGCCTAAAGAAGCTCTTAAAAAACATTTAAAACGTACACGGGACGAAATCATCAAAGATGCAAAGAGAAAAATGTTGGTGGCGGAAAGAAGAGGGTTGTCAGGAAGATTGGGTCACCAACACGTGGCGCTAAACGTAAAAGGACATCAAATAAGAAGTGTTCTAATCGAATGAAGCCATGGATGATATGGGTTGAGGACACTGCTCTCACGAATCATAGGCTGATCACTACTTGCCGAGAGAGGTGGCACTATTTCTGACTCGTCATGGTACATTTCATCCATCCGTGTAGCTCATAATGTTGTAAATCGGAAATGTCCCTCTTTGATATGCCCCCTACATAGGTGTCTATTGCGCATAGCGACTTCATTACAATTAACCCATTAAACACAATTAGTTCACCGACTGCCCCTATAGAATTCGTGATACCCAGCTCAGGCCCATACTTTTTTGATCCAAGCTGCATGCGCATGTACGCTAAACTGTGTATATCCCATTCAGATGGAAAGGAGTGCGATGATAGTTACTCTGCATACCCTGAAGCCAGCTTTCTACACTCCATGTTCAGCCAGTGTGAGGTGTATTTAAATAAGGTTAGCATCTCGAGAGGAACGGGTTATTATCACCTACGAGCCTATCTGGAAAATGTCCTCCACTTTTCAAACGAAGCGAAGGATACCTTTTTAACCGCCGAGGGGTATTATCAGACAAAAGACGAAATAGTATAAAGGATGAATTTAAAAATTCTAAAAAGAAGATATACCAGTATTTTGGATATCTGCATACAGACCACGTTCCAGGAGAAACTGCTTATGAATGGGGTGGATATGAAGTTAAAACTCAACAGCACGAATCCTGAGATCTGCATAAATCTGGGACCTGATCAAGAAGAGGGCACAAAGCCCGTTGTGATTCACATCATGGAAACGTACCTGCGCGTACGGCGAGTTAAATTAAGTTCGCCGAAATATGTAGAAATTGAAAAAAAATTTCTAAATGCAACAGTAAAATACCCAATTAAGAGAGTACAGATCAAACTATACACGGTGCCCGCTGATTTGGCATCGAAGCAGCTAGAAAACGTGGCCCTGGGAGTTCTACCAAAAAGGATATTAATTGGAATGCAGGATCACGCCTCGACATGTTGGAGCAGGATGTCATTCAGCCTCCAGCTAGTCCCTGGTCCGCTCCTATGATTCTCGTCTCCAAAAAGGACAGAACATCTCGCCCTTGTATAGATTTTAGACGCCTGAACAACTTTACCATCCCAGACCGTTTCCCGATTCCAAACATGCAGGAAACAATTCTGAACGTAGGGAAAGCGAACTTTTTTTCATCCCTCGATTTAGCATCGGGTTATTGGCAAATGAAGATCAGTCCCGAATCTCGGGCATTGACTGCTTTCTCCACTAACCGAGGCCATTACGAATTCCAGGTTTTACCTTTCGGAGTGCGAAATGGGCCTGCTAATTTCTCTAGGTTGATGAATATAGTCCTTTCCGACCTATTACGTGTCGAAGCTCTCTTTTATCTTGACGTTATTATCGTCTACAGTTCGGACATAAAAACACACTATGAACGCCTTCAGAATGTGCTATCACGCTTGAGAAAATCACACCTTAAATTGAAGCTTGGAAAGTGCAATTTTTTACAAGAATCCCTGGTATACCTAGGATTCCTACTCTCGTCCATAGGAATTAAACCTGATCCAGCCAAACTAGAAGCCCTGGAAAGGTACCCTGTACCCAAAACCATCGACGACGCCCGTGCATTTATTGGTTTTGTCGGATTCTATCGGAACTTTATCCCCCAATTTTCAAATATTGCTAAAGCCATTACTAATTTGTTCCAGAAAAATTGAAATTTAACTGGGAATCCGATCACCAACATGCTTTTGAAACTTTAATTAATAAACTAACCTGTCATCCCATCTTACAATATCCTGATTACACAAGACCCTTTATCATAGCCACAGATGCTTCCTCCTATGGACTAGGAGCCGTCCTATTACAAGACGTAGATGGTGTGGAATTACTCATTGCTTATGCCAGTCAACTTCTCTCTGCACCTCAACGGAATTATTCCACTACGGACCGAAAGGCCCTAGCGGTATATGGGACTTTGAAAAATTTTGAAATATCGTCTATGGCTACGAAGCAGCCATCAAGACTGATCATAAGCCACTCACGTACCTCTTCAAGGACAAGCTACTTGAAGGACGATTGAGTAGATGGGCTCTGTTGATTCAGGACTTTGCGGCAAAAATTGTATACAAACCAGGAAAACATCAAGTTATTCCAGACGGATTGTCGAGGCTCGAGCCCCACTCCCAAGTGAATAAAATAGGAATTCTTCTTGTATTCGACCACGAGTGTTTGCAATACTCCCAACAACAGGACCAACACACCCAAAACCTTCGGGCGCGCCTGGAACAAAAGGAGCCATCGAAGGTAAAAGAACGGTACAACCTCAAAGATGGGCTCGTACATTTCAGGAACGAAGATGGAAACGACCTCGTGGAGATACCAAAGGATCTCGTCGATATAGCCATTGGACTTTGTCACGACTCACCTTTGTATGTCCACATGGGGTTGGATCGCACCATCAAGAGTCTTTTGGAGCGATACCATTTTCCCGAAATGAACAGAAAGGTACACGAATACATCACAGAATGTCCATCTGGTTTAAAACACAACGGCAACGTACCATCCACAGCTCCTATGCATCGATATCCAGTATGCCAAAGGCCCTGGCAAAGAACTGGAATGGATATACTGGGACCATTTCCCAAAACATCAAAGGGAAATGAGTACATCATTGTGTTTACGGACCACTTCTCGCGTTACAGCGAAATAGCTGCCATTCCGGACCAGACTTCGGAAACTGTGGCAAGAGCCCTATTGGAACGCGTTATCCAAAGTCATACCACTCCTTCCATCCTAATCTCGGATAACGCTGTTAGTTTCACTTCCAAACTGTTCGAGTCACTCTGTAACATGTGTAAAATTAAAAATACACACATTGTGGCATACCATCCACAGGCAAACGGTTTAGTGGAAAGGCACAATCGAAAGATCTTAGAAGCCCTGCGCCACGTTGTCGATGCGTCCTCCCGTACATGGGATGATTCCCTTCCCATGGTACAAACAGCCATCAACAATGGCTATAATGTGTCCATCGGACGGATTTGCCCGACGAAATCGACCCGGCAGTTCTAACATCTTCCGAAATGGCAGAAGCAAATCAGCAACTAGTTGAACGATCTTTCAAGATTTTGGACATAATCCGCTATGCCCTCGAACGACGAAACCAACAGATGGAGCAAGAGCAACATAGGCGTCATCCCCGTCAAAAGACTATAATCGTCGGTATGCGATGTTATTTGAAGAGCGTGAAACCGCCAGGTGCTCATCGCAAATTATACCCAAAATGGGATGTCCTATATAGGATTATGAAAAACCTCGGAAAAAATCGTTATGAAATCCTCGACCTCCGGGATCATTCCAAACTAAAGATCATTCACGCTGACAATTTGAAGATAGCTTCCGAACAACACCTTCCCAAAAAACAGCTGCCAGGCGTTCGAGCTGCCTATCCTTCAAAAGGTCATGGTATTAACAAATCGAGCAGGGATCAAAAAACTGAAGTGTTCACCGCGGGAACCACTACCCATGACGAAGATTGGTACCTCGTAATACCACCAGAACTCGAGCCAATCTCTGAACAAGAGGAGGCCCCAGAACCAAGAGTCCCATCGGACCCAGACCCTGTAGAAACTACTCCGAGAGAATCACTTAGTGGAACTCCACCATCTCCTCCAACTCCACCATCTCCTCCAACTCCACCATCTCCTCCAACTCCACCATCTCCTCCAACTCCACCATCTCCTCCAACTCCACCATCTCCTCCAACTCCACCATCTCCTCCAACTCCACCATCTCCTCCAACTCCACCATCTCCTCCAACTCCACCATCTCCTCCAACTCCACCATCTCCTCCAATTCCACCATCTCCTCCAACTCCACCATCTCCTCCAACTCCACCATCTCCTCCAACTCCACCATCTCCTCCAACTCCACCCTCACCGATTGATGATCGACGCACGGACCCTACATACCACCCGCAAATGCATCAACCACAGGAATTAGAACCTTCACATAAGAAACGAACCCGCTCAGAATCCGAGCTTAACGGTCGACCCCCATTGCCACCAAAACGAGGCCGACCCCTTCTCCCACAAGCACAAGTATCCACACGGCCACCCCCAACTCCGTATAATCTAAGGCGTAGAAATGAATAAAACTGTCCCCCCTTATAATTTTCCAAATTATTTACTCTTGTAGCACGAGCATTAAAATTTCTACCTGAGTTGTTATAGAAAAACTCGCAGAATGTAAATTTTTGAAAGGGCACGCAGACCTTTATATAAATTTGCAGCCCCCTGCTAGAATTAAAACCAATCTCCTTCAGATACAAACCCAATTAAAAACGTTTGAAAGTAAAGTCCAGAATTCTTTCCAAGGAAAAGATCAGATTAGTCGCGTTCTGTTAGAAAATACCCTTGAAAATATTCAAACTACAGCACGCGCCCTATCAGAAATATTAGCCTTACCATGGATACAAACTGAAACTAAAAACTCGGAAAACTTTGACCACAGAAGTAAAAGGGGACTGATAGATATAGGAGGGAAACTGTTCAAAGGTTTATTCGGATTAGCAACCGAAGAAGATATTAAAAGAATCGAATTCAAATTGAATCTCTTCGCGCGAAATCGACAGTATAATGGACACATGTTGGAACAAACTATTAGGTCACTACGCGAAAATAATCGCTTCCGCCACTCCCTTTCGGACAGATTCACATACCTTGAATCCATGTTAGCTCAATACAAAGAAAACAAAAGATATCTAGAATTAATAGAGATAATGAACCTACAAGTAACCCTAATCGATAAATACTTACAACGAATAGCTACGATTAATTCCAAGGTTTTGCGTGCAACCCAGCTAGCCCATGGAAAAATCACTCTTTCCACCCTAATACCATGGGAAACACTTCAGTCCTTGATTCACACCGCCCTGACACAATTAAAATTATCACCCATATTCCCACTCAACCACACTAATTACCCCCAATTTCTAGAATACACCTGGACTATACATGGACCACGCCCCTACACATACCTCATAATTATACCATTTTCGATGTCCTCACTTACGACATATATAAATTTCACCCTTTTCCACGACCCTACCAAAACAACTCTAATGTCTATCGATTGTATTTACCCACCGTACCACCTTACCTTTTCCTTACCAAAGATCTATCAGCCTATTCTATGATGTCAGATAGCGACGTCCGGCATTGCCGATTCCCGCAACCAAATAAACAACTCGTTTGCCCTGCACTCAAACCAGTTATTCTTCCAACTACTAGGTCTGGCTTTATCGACTTAATTCGTGACCGTCATCCCCCGATATGTTCATTTAAAAAATTTCATTCCCTTAAAACCGTCCAACTACGAATTGGACCAGACATCTGGGTTTCTCTAGCGAACAGGACTGCCGCTACTCTCGAGTGTCCGTCCAATTATTCCCTCATCACAATCCCTATGGTTATTCGGGTACCAATTGGTTGCTCCTTGCGTTCAAATACCCTCCAAATATACAGCCCGTACAAGATTACCATTAATAACTCTCACCCCTTCCCGTCGCAAATTAAATTTAAACCCGTCATAGAGATCTCAAATCTCTCCATAAAACCTGTAACCATCCTACCCCAGCTACATGCTCCTGAATGGAATGATCAATTGTGTCGGTTTAAAATTTCGGATGATATCCAAAACAACCTCTTACAAATATTACAACCTGTTACAATTTTCTCAACATCTGCCGTTAGCATCATTATTGTATGTGCTATTATCCTCGGTATATTTGTGGTGAAGATATCCTTCTGGGCACAAAGAAAAACAAGAGATACCGAACGACATGAAACTATTTATGCACGACCAAGAGTGCGTACGCAGACCACGTGAACTAGGCTTAACGACCCGACTTATGTTATGTATATAAATCTGTATTATGAAACCCATAGTTATCATCTAGTTAGCATTAGTTAGGATGTTACATTATTATATTAATATCATTCTAGAGGAAAGAGCCCTGTAAAAATGGACCATAATTAATTCCCATATTCCTATACTATCATATTCTTCATGTAATTCTTGTATTCATTTATATAGTTCTTGTATCCATTTTAAAATTCATGTGTTTATATGGTTCATGTATTTATATAATCCTGTATATTCTTATATATTTAACTTTATATAATGCCTATATTCATATGTATATACGTGTGTGTATTCATTTTTACATATGGACCAAAATCGCCCAACGCGAGTTTGGATAAAATTTTTGATTTGCTTTCTACTTTGCCAAATAATTGGTGACCTGTTGTTTTTTAAAATCTCAATCATTTTTTTAGATTTCGCTTAATAAGGAATCCTGCTTAAGGTTTACAATGTTCATATTTTGTATACATTCTCTTTCGTTATAAAAGATGAGATTACGTCTTGCTTAAGCATTTAAATTGTACATCTTAAACCTTAAAATTTTACTCATATGCATATTTTAGTGTAAAGATGCATAGTTCGATTTCCAATTTTAGTTAACTTGGCAGATCATGATAACATCAGATCTGAAAAGTCACGGTTCAAGATAAAAATATGGTTTCATCTTCAAATATTTTGTTTAATCGCGTAAGCCTTACCACAGCTAAAAAATTTACTTTATTTTCGAATATTGTGCAAAAATAATGCAGCCTTTTTAGCATTTAATAATAGTGATGTTAGCAGTTTTGGGGTATATAAACCCCAGTAAAAATCTTCCATTGTCATTCAGCAGCTAATTCAGAGGCTGAGCAGTACCTATTCATTTTAGCAGTAAATTATAGTAAAAGATTGTCTTTATCTTTAATTTAAGTAAGTCTAAATATATATGTATATATATATATATATACACTGTGTGTGTATATATATATATATATGAGCAGAAGGACCAACACAACGGCAAACATTTTCATTTATTTTTTGTACTTCAGACGTTTCGACAAATCTTTTGTCGTCATCAGTGAATTAAGTCTTAAAACCTTAAAACAAAAGTAAAAAGTGAAAATTACATCAATACAATATTAAAACCATTAAAATTAAAACCTTAAAACAAAATGAAAATTGCATCAATACAAAATTAAAATCATTAAAATTTCATCACTACAAAAATTAAAATTAAATTAAATTACCTCAATAGGTAAATACACAATGTTTACATCGACCTCCATACTTGGCAAAGCCTAAGAGAAAACTGGATGGTCAGAGGATTAGAAAGTATATGTCTATGAGAATCGGTTGGTTAGTTAAAAGAGCTGTAATTTGTAGGATGAACTATTGTTGTTAATGGAGGGTTTGTTTCTATACATGTGCAAAGATTCTAAAATTCGGAGTTCTGCGAGGTTACTGGCTCTAGTTAAAATTTCAAACTGAGTTTTGTGAAGGGGATGGTTGTTTTCATTACTATGGTTTCTAATTGCGGATTGTAGAGGGCTACTGAGGGGACGGTTGGTACGGACTGACAAGCCCAAATGTTGAGAAAGGCTCACCTCCAGTTGGAGTTGAGTGCTGCCAATATACGCAGCCTTACAGCTGTCGCACGTTTATTTGTAAACAACATTGTGGCATACAGTTTTGGGGAATTCATCTTTGAACTTTAAAAAATTTGATAATTTAAGTGGGTTGACGAAGGCGAATCTAAAATTTATTTGGGGATAACTAGACTTGAGCAGTTTGGACAATTCACCTCGAATACGCAATGATAAATAACCATAAAAAGGTAATTTAATATATCTGGTTTCTTTTTGTACTGTAGTTATGGGGAGTTTAGTATTAAAAGTGTTATTTAAAAATTTCTTTAATTGGTTATCAAATAGATTAGAAGGGTAGTAATTGTTAATAATTTTTTAAAGTTCAAAGATGAATTCCCCAACACTGTATGCCCCAATGTTGTTTACAAATACACGTGCGACAGCTGTAAGGCTGCGTATAATGGCAGCACTCGACTCCAACTGGAGGTGCGCCTTTCTCAACATTTGGGCTTGTCAGTCCGTACCAACCGTCCCCTCAGTAGCCCTCCACAATCCGCAATTAGAAACCATAGTAATGAAAACAACCATCCCCTTCACAAAACTCAGTTTGAAATTTTAACTAGATCCATTAACCTCACAGAACTCCGAATTTTAGAATCTTTGTACATGTATAGAAACAAACCCTCCATTAACAACAATAGTTCATCCTACAAATTACAGCTCTTTTAACTAACCAACCGATTCTCATAGACATATACTTTCTAATCCTCTGACCCTCCACTTTTCTCTTAG
>JAJOZX010018080.1:2500-5000 GCA_023014485.1 Bathynomus jamesi
ATTACTTTTATTAATAATACATTAATACAAACATATATATATAGGAGTATCATATAAAATAGGAGTAAAAAAGGAGTATCATATTATGTAGACCTGTATTCTATAGATACATATTAAACTAGAGCTCTGTACACTTTCGACTCAAGAACAGGAAACTGTGGCAAACAGGTCTGCATGATTACCCTCAGCTGTTAGCATCTCATGATCATCAAAGGCATACTGAATTATTCTTGAACCTGCTGTCAATGATGGAGCAGTCATTGTCTGGATAATATCAGATGATAACATCCAACATGAGTCAGGACGAGAAGGGAAACTATGTTTAGAACGTCTTCCATGTGGAGACATAAAATTGACCTTATAATCACTAAATTCTTCTGATACTTCAACCACTAATCCAAACCAAATTTTATTATCATAGTTACAAGCTACATATACCCCAACTTGTATATCTTCAGTTGAAATGTGCTTTTGCTCATGTAAATTATCTTTAAACGATGGATGCACAACTGTCATAATTTTTGTAGGACCTGAGGAAATCTCACCAACCTCCAACTGGGTATGACTAATAGGCACAAATCTATGAAATCTACGAGTACCTGGGATGGTTACAGAATTTTTATATCTATTTTCCAGGAATTCAGTTGTCTGCTGGACATTTTGTTTCGATAAGAATACAAATTTTGTGCTGGTATCTTTCTCATCCAGAAATTTCATCATGTCAAGTGGTGTCAGAATTTGGTCTTTAAATGTACGTTGAAGACTGGCACGAGCCGTCATTCTTTTTGCTGTGCCTCCGACTCCATCACAAGCACTTTTGCCATGTGAAGTTGCAAAAAAGTGCCATTCAGCATCCAGTCCAAAGTCCTCTTTGTGGTGACACAAATTGGTGAAGTTATATTTATTCTTATACTGCCCTCCGCAACCATCAGTAAAGTAATGAATCTTCCGCAGGCCTGAGCTCTCTTCTTTTATCATGGGGATCAGTTGCTTTAAGAACGCAAAGACAAGGTTTGTACTATGTTTCATGTCATCAGAAATGAAACAATAACTTTTAACTTTAATTTCAACATCATTTTCATTTACTTTATAGTAGAACACAAATGGATGAACTGTTGCCTGACTATTTTCCCAATGGTAACCTTGTGCAGCATCTTGTACAATAAATGAGTAGTTTTCAGAGAAGTCTCCTAGGAGAATACCTTCAGTGACCATCAGATTAGCTTTCAGTTTTTTTAGGAAACTTGCTTGTGCATCAGCCACATAAGTGTGTCTTGTTAGTGCACAAATTCTAGTTGCCAAAGACTTAATGAAGTTTTCAAGGGATTCACCGATGTTAATAAGGGTTGTCCGATCCGTGGAAGTCCACTGCTTGTATGTAATTATGGTGCCGACTGCATCCTGAACAGATTCCAATCCTTCAAGGAATGCAATAACACCTTCTCCTGGACACAATGCACATTTTTGTAGCATACACTCTTCCTTTTCACTGTCACAAACTGCATAGAGAATGAGGTCTTTATATGATAGTTGTTTTTCCCCCAAAGCTGATAGCTGAAGTTTGGGATTTTGGTGGTAGGTACAGACACACACAGTGTGTTCCTCCAGCTCCTGCCAAGACACACCACTTGGGTCTCAATGCAGCAAATGATGAGAAACCTATTTTTGGATTAGTGTCATTTGCCTTGAAAACAGCGAAAATCTCACGTAAATTACCAAGCACCAATCGTTTCTGCTGTAGTTGCTTCTCTCCTTCATGATTCCTAATTGATAGACAATCCTTCTTGCCTGGACATATTCTGCTTATTTCATCTGATTCATAGAAAGTGCACACTGCTTCCTTCTCTTTCTTTGTTATAACCCGACCTTTGCTAATATGTGGAACTTCTGGTAATATGCCATGTTCTTTCTTTATTTTGCGGCTGGTTGAAACCATTCTTGTAGATGCATTGAAGAAAGATGCTGTTCTGTGAATGGTGTATGGTGAGTGTGTTAGTATTTGAATCTTCCTCTTGTAGTCAGTCGTCTCACTGAAGGCATTCTTGAGTGCTTGCATCACTCCTGCATGCCTGCGAAAATGATATACATGTTTGAGTAAATTTATATGCAAACATATGATCTATATATAGGCTTAGTATACTTTAATGAAGGTACTACAGATATATATACAGTACTCACAAATTATTGTCATCCATTTTAGATTGCTTTTCTTCACTTTCTTGTGTAAAACTTGTCATATGAAGTTTCTAGCTTTCTCTTCAGGGATGTTGATGCCATTTCAAATTTTGTTTCAGCCTTTGAAGATCTCCCTTTTCGTGACAGACCCTCTGAAAAACAAATAAAATAAATTGTTATAACTTTTTTTAATCAACTGTAGGCCTATAGATGTACATGTACATTACATATGAATTTGGTAAATACCGTATATATAATCATAACTGTATTGATCTTCATTATATAAATTGATATGCATACATCTGAATTTGTCAAATATATAAAG
>JAJOZX010018080.1:20000-25000 GCA_023014485.1 Bathynomus jamesi
AAGAACATCAGGAGTGACGGATGCGATAGCTTCCGTGATTCGCTCGTGCAAGTGATGAATATCCCTAATGGGTACACTGTACACGCTTTGCTTGACGTAACCCCACAAATAAAAGTCCAAAGGTGTCAGGTCCGGAGAGCGTGGAGGCCATGGCTTCCATCCTCCTCTTCCTATCCATCTCTGTGGAAATTTTTCATTAAGGAGTTCTCGAACAACGTTGGCATAGTGCGGAGGAGCACCATCTTGCTGAAAGATGACATTATTGTCAATAAATTGGGGTACTGCAAAATGTTCCAACATAGCGAGGTAGTTGTGTGACGTCACAGTGGGTTCTGCGAAGAAAAATGGGCCAATCACTCGATCTCGTGCTGGAGCACACCACACATTAACTTTCGGGCTATTACGCTCATGTTCAACATAGGCATGTGGACAGCCTAGACTAACTACGAGATAAAGGTTAAGCTTAGCCTAGACTAACTACAAGATACAACTTTGAGAGTTGTTCTTAAATTTGGCATTGTTTCATCTCATTATCATGTTTCGTTGCAATAATATAGCTATTTAAAATCCCACCATGACTTTACGGACACACTGTGTATATATATATATATAATGTGTGTATATATATATATTATTATATATATATATATAATATATATATGTGTGTGTGTGTGTGTGCATATATATAATATATATATATATATATTTTTTTTTTTTTTTTTTTTTCAAAGAATGACCGCTCATGGCCACCAAAAGAAAGGTGGATAGCAGAGCGAATACAGAACGAAGAGTATGGAACAATTAACGGAAATGAACAATAGACGGGGGGGGAGGAGGAGGAGGTGGGGAAAAGCAAAAAGATCATAGTGGGGTCACAGCCGGTAAAGAAGTCGGGAGCGAAAGAGGAAGGAGAACAACCCGGTTATCGAAAAGTAGGAACCTTCAGACAGAAGAGCGCCAAGCCTATCACAAAGCCCAACGTTCTCCAAAAAGGGAAAATACTCTGCGCGCAGCGCAGAGTAAAGCGGACACTCCACCAGAAGGTGGGCAACTGTAAGGAGGACGTCACAATTGGGACATTGTGGCACCCGATCCCCGGCCATCAAATAGCCATGGGTCAGGTGGGTGTGGCCAATACGGAGGCGGGCCAGAGCCACCTCCTTATGGCGCGACCGATGGAAGGAAGAGGCCCAACATCCCAACTTAGGTTTAATCTTGCAAAGTTTGTTGTCCGTAGCGCCATCCCAGCGACTCTGCCACCGGGAGCGCAAAAACCTACGGAAGCCAGGGATATAATCAGAAAAAGGGAGGGACACAGGTGAAACCTGCAGTCGGCACGCGGAACGGGCAGCTCGATCGGCAGCCTCATTTCCAGCCACGTTAACATGTGCTGGGACCCAGCAAAATACCACCTCCTTGCCACCGAAAGCGACAAGAGTATGGTACAATAGCTGGATTCGTCGGACCAGCGGGTGGACAGAGTCAAAACACTCCAGGCCATCCAGGGCACTGCGGGAATCCGAATGGATGACGAACGACCCATCCGGATGCTCCCGCACCACCTCCAGAGCGCTCAGAATGGCATAGAGCTCCGCCGTAAAAACGGAAGCCTCATCAGGGAGACGGGTACATCGGGGAGCAAGGACAGACGACTGGGGAACAGCCGCGGATCCAACGCCCCCCGACGACCTCGAACCATCCGTGAAGATCGCAACACTGCAGAGTGACACGCTGCATGCTGAAGGAAAAGAGACCGAAGCAAGGCAAAGTCCGACTCGGTCTTGCGAACGGGGCGCAACGCCCTACAGCACGCAACAGGGGTGCTCTCCCAAGGTGCAACACCACTGAAAGAGACCGGTATAACGGATGGAGGGGGAGTGCCCATACCATCGAGGAGGGAGGTCACCGTGTCGGTGAAATACCAACCCCCATCCCGGCAGAACGCCCTCTCAACCACCTGGAACAGAGGAGAGGTGGGAAGACGGAGGATCCGGAGATAGTGTTTAGCAACGAGGAACGACCTCCGATCCTCCAAGGGAGGGATGTCGCACTCCACCTGCAGACTATCAACCGGAGAGGAGCGGAAGGCGCCAGATGACATGCGCAGTCCTCTAGAGAGGACCGGATCCAGTATCCGAAGGGCCGTGCGGGAGGCGGAGCCATACACCACACTCCCATAGTCTAATTTGGACTGTACCAGGGACACGTACAAACGGAGGAGCGTCCGCCTATCCGCGCCCCATGTAGTATGCGACAGATGCCCCAGCAAATCCAGGGTACGTCTCGCGGACTCGCGCAGCCGGCGAAGGTGGGGAACCCAGCTCAAACGGCTATCGAAAACCATACCCAAGAAGAGTACTGATGAAACGAGGGCCAGAGGCTGACCCCCGAGTGTAAGGTTAAAGGCCGGGATGGCGCCGGATCCCCGTCTCCTCGACGGAAGGAAGGCCACACACGAAGTCTTCGGGGAAGACAACGTAAGGCCCACCGACGACGCCCAGCGTTCAACCCGATTGACCGCGAGTTGGACTTGCCTCTCCACGAGGGGGGGACTCGTCCCCGCGGCATAGACAGCCAGATCATCTGCATAGATGGAACAGCGCACCGAGGGTGGAAGAGCTCCCGGTAGCGCAGACATAACTAGGTTGAAGCATGAGACGCTCAACACACACCCCTGGGGCACCCCCTCCTCCTGAACATACAGGGCAGATAGGGCCGCCCCATTACGGACGCGGAAAGTGCGACGGCAGAGGAAGTTGCGAAGAAACGTGGGCAAAAAGCCCACAAAACCAAGAGACTTCAAACGGTCCATGACCACTCCCCGACGGGTCGTGTCATAGGCCTTTTGGACGTCAAAAAAAAGACGGCCAGAACAAGATTCCGGCGGGAAAATGCCTCCCGTACATCATGGCCAAGGAGGAGAAGGGGGTCCAGAGTACCCCGAAATCGACGAAAACCATACTGGGTCGGGGGGCATAACCCAAGCGACTCCAGTGTAAAGGAAAGTCGGACGGCCACCATCTTTTCGAGGAGCTTGCATAAGCAGCTCGTCAAAGCAATAGGCCGATAGCTCGCCACCTCCGCCGGATCCTTCCCCGGCTTAGGTATCGGGACCACAATCGCCTCCCTCCAACGGGAAGGGAACGACCCCTCAACCCACATCCGGTTGAAAAGATCCAGCAAGAAGTGCAGGGCCATCGGGTGCAGATTCCGAAGAAAGTCATACGGAATGTCATCAGGGCCAGGAGCGGAAGAACGACGGGTTGCCAAAGCAGCCCGAAGTTCCCGCATCGGAAAGAGATGGTTATAGGGCTCGTTCCCAGGGGGCGGGAACGTAACCTCCGATAAAGGGCGATTCGCAGCCGAAGGCGAACGGGAAACCGCAGCAAAAGCACCGGCCAGCCGATCAGCCACAGCAGCAGGATCCGAAAGGAAGCCGTCCCCGTCCCGAAGGACAGGGCGACTAGCAGGGACCGGCCTCCCCTCGATACTACGTACCTTCCGCCACACAGCAGCAGAAGGGGTAGATGAGGAGATGCCGGACACAAAAGCACGCCAAGAGGCCCGACGGGCGAAAGCCTTCGCCCGCCGCATCTCAATCAAGTGGCCCGCGCGCCGGGTGCGGTGGAAGCGGCGCGTTGCCCTCTTCCTCTCGCACACCGCCTGGTGACATGCTGGAGTCCACCACGGGACGCTACGAGTCCGCGGGTTACCGGAAGAACGAGGAATACAGTCTTCCGCGACGCCCATCACCACCCGCTCGAAGAACTCCAAGCTCTCATCCACCGAGCCAAAGCTCAACACCGAACGGACAATGACGGAACGAGCTCTGAAAGATGGCCAGTCAGTCCGCGCAAGGCACCACCTCGGTCGAGACGAAAAGCCCGGCTGCGGACCGACCGGCTCAAGACAGACTGGGTAATGATCACTGCCATAAGAGTCCCCCAACACCTTCCACGAAAAATCGAGTAAGGCATCGAGGGACACCAAGGAGAGATCAATACAGGTAAATGAACCCGTGGGTTCGTGGAAGTAAGTAGGTTCACCGGAATTGAGACACGCAAAGGAAAGTTCCTCCATTAAGGAGAGTAAAATACCAGCAACATTAGTCGACCGAACATCTCCCCAAGCCGGGTCGCGACTGTTAAAGTCCCCGAGGAGGAGAAACGGTCGGGGTAGTTGCAGCACCAATTCGCGAACCGCGTCGCGAGAAGGAGGGTCATGAGGAGGAATATAAACCGAGCAGGCAGTGTACTGGCGATCTAAAAAAGCCGCACAGCCACAGCCTGCAAGGAAGTGCGAAGAGGCACACCACGCGATGGTAACGAATGATGCACGTAAATCGCCGCACCCCGCCGGCGTGTGCGCTCATCCGGGGTGCAAGGGAAACCAACATATCCAGAGAGACGAGGGAGTCCCCGCGCAGCCAGGATAGTCTCCTGGAGACAAACACAGGAAGGCCGCTCGCTCTCCAGCAGGGAGGCAAGGTTCTCCCAGTTAGCTAAAAGCCCCCTACAGTTCCAATGCAAGATGGAACTGTAAGGGGAAGCGGCATTATAAGAGGCAGAGAAAACAGCGAAATAGCCACGGACCAAGCTGAGCAGCAAACTCAACGGTCCGTAACCAGGGACGGAATCGGTTTCCCCGACTCACCCAAAACTGGGGGGGTAGGGGCCACCGACTCCGCATCTGCTGCACCCGTAGTAGGACGAGAAGTGGAGAGTAGAACAGGGAGGTCAGAGGGGGGCTCTCCGGCGGGGGGAGAGACGACGAGTCGGGCCCAGCCGAAACCCCCAACTCCCCACAAGAGGGGGACCGGGGGGAACCAGCTGTTCGAGGGCTCGTCAAACCAGACAAGCACTGACGGGGGGGAGAGGAAAGGTCGACCACAAGTGGGAGAGGTAGATCCAGGGGAGAGACCCGACCACTCTCAGCAGGAGCCGGAGAGAGAGAGACTCCATGAAGGAGGGCCAGGCCCCTCTCGACCGGGTCTATCATGG